>JAUZSV010032268.1:0-15434 GCA_034780495.1 Parotocinclus cesarpintoi | reverse complement strand
TATAACATAACATAACATAACATAACATAACATAACATAACATAACATAACATAACAATAAGATGATGTTTAAAATGCATGTAAGTAAGGCCAAGAAGTGTTGTGACACAATATACACTGATATCACATGAAAGCACTCCAGTTTTCCAAGAGAACATTTTCAAAACACCAGCTTCTCTCCTCCTTCTTACACAGTGCATCCTCATACCATCACTTCCCCTGGCAAACCCATTGTCTTTGTAATATGCAGGAAAACAGTCCTAATCAAACCATTGGTCCTTCTTCCATTGCTCTAAGCTCAAGCTTCAACACAGTGCTCGTTTTAAAACGCTTTCTATGGTAAACAGGGGTTAGTATGGGTAGCACTCGGACCTGTCTGCGGATATATAGCCACATGCTCAGCTGGACTCCTACGTGATCTGACTGTTCGTTCACATACTAGTGTTTTGCAGACCCTCACATTTGCAATTGTAATGAGGCAATCCGCATTATTCGTTCTGTGAGTGGCCATAATGTTTTGGTTCATTGGTATATAATCAAGTTATATGTTTTTTAAGCAGCTAATGAGTCCAACGACTGAAATCCCACCAATTGACCAGAAATAATTGAGAGATCTTTATAGAAAGAGCTCAAGTACTCTGGCTGCTTCAGGGATTACTATAAAATGTTCTGCAGACAAAAAATATTTTCCAGGTAACAAAACATGTAAATATAAACATGATCCTTTAGGGACCATATACATTCAGTGATTTGTTATATATTGCTTAGAGCACATTGAATCATGATTAAATGTGTTCAACACATTGGGCGTCATGCATCCTGGCTGCTTTTCATACATTTTTACAAAACATAGTCACAGTCAGAGCAGTTATAACTGACGTTATGGTATTGTGGTAACCTAGTGTTTAAAGTACTGGACTATTGTCCATAGGTCCAGGGTTCAAATCTCACCTCTGACACAATTGTTTAAACTGTAAGACTGTAGCAATTGTTAAGTTGCTCTGGAAACTTAGCAGTTACTTTTTAAATACACTCCCATGTATACTATTTTATAAGGTGTCCATTAGTCAGTGTAAAGGAAAGAAGTTGGAAGAAATAGTTAGCATATTTAAAGATGTATTTTGCCCTAGATATGCACTTAAGACAGCCTGCAGTGTTAAATGTGCTAATCCACAATTCATTAGCCAAACCTCTCTGTGGGCATCGAATCATAACTTTCAAAACAGCATTGGAAATCAGTTTGCTCCTAATGCTGGACTACTGTCACTCACAGCTAAAAATCCAGAGAGACCACTTCAGTGAAATACTTATAGCGGTTATGAAGTATTTCCTAGATGCAAGCACTATCTGATCCATGGGAGAAGATACGCTGCACCTCAAGAGAACTGCCTCTGATGAACTGAAGGATAAATTTTAGGGCACTTATCCATTTTTAGCCTCCCCATCTCTTTCCTAATGGGAATTGTGTGTGCTTATGTGTGTGTGTTCTAAATGACCAATTAACGTCTAAATATTACTATATAGAGAGCGCCTTATATTTTCCAGAACATAATCTGAAATCTATTTTAAAAGATAATATTAAGTGTGATAATAGTATGTGTAAAACACTATTAAATGGGTGACATACAACATTTATTGACACAAATGGTTCAAACGGCTATTTTATCCTCCACTCTGGCTGAGCCCAGGCTGAAAGCTTGCTCAAAGTTTTTTTTTTAAGACTGCCACATTCTCCAGAGCATCATGTGCTGTTTGACAGGTTATCAAAACCTGTCCAAGATTATTTAATCTTCTGCATTTGAGTTTGTCAGTCTAGCACACGAGTGGGAGACTTCATTCTTTTTTTTTTCAAATGAGACCTGGATGCCTGTTAGTCTTGCAACCTGAAGCTACACCTGATATTGATATTAACATAACTATTCTTGTTTAAAGTGGAAATATGTAAAACTAAACAACCCTACTCATTTACTACATTAACATTCTGCAATGTTTCTCCATTTTGAGGATGTTTACGTTCAACATATAGAATTCAGTGCATTTTATATAGACCCTGTTTTAAAATTGTTTTAACCAGTGGCAGCTGTTGGTCTTTCAAAGAGGGAAAGCTCATTGTCCGCATACATCATAAAATGTGTCAATTTATTTATACTTCAATTCTGCCCTCCATTCCTTTTCAAGAAAATGAAATGTTATGTGACACTATCATACCAAGTAGGCATCTTTTTCAGGCCCTTGACCAGTGTCCTTTCAATGACCAGCAGAGCTAGGCCGCTTTTATGGCTTTGGCCCATTGTGTTGTGGGTGTAAGGTGTAAGCCTTTTTAAACAGAAGAAAATCCTTTCTACACCCACAGATGCAGCTTCAATTGTTCGCACTAACGATAACAGTATGTACAGCTGAGTTCTTGCACTGCCTAACAACAACCTAACAATTAAACTCGAACACGTAAATGTTTAAATTATGTTAAACTGAAACAAGGGAAAACTATGAGTGTGTTTTATTTACAGTCTAAGAAATGAACAATGAAAGTAAATTTGCCAAGCAAAATACCAAGAAATGGGTTACAGTTTGTCTTTTGACTTCACTCGTAAAATATCTTCACTCGACATTCAATATCTTAAAATAGCTGTCAATCAAAACAGGATTCAACTTTTTGACTGATCCACCAATCAGCATGTGGAAACACAGTATCCAGCCCAGCCAAGACCTGCCCACAGCTCCATTCACCCCCGAAATGCTGAGTGTCCAGGGGCGGGACTCCATTGACTGTTAAGTTTTGAGGCAATGAAAAAAACTGTCCATGCAGCCTGACTGAAGTGAATGGACACTGAGCTTCTATGGGCAAATGCATTGACCGTATAATGATTTCTGCATGCTGCCACCCTTACAAGATTCACCATGCATTCATAGTTGCCCACTTATTGCATTAATGCAGAGTGATTTACAGTTCAGCTAAGTTGCTATTATCTAAGAGTAACACTGGCAGCATGGTGGAACCAAGATTTGAACTCATAGCCTTACCGATTATTAGGCCATAGGTCTAACCACTGAGCCACATCCCATCCCAGGAATATTGGACACAATACACTCTAAACCCAGTCCATCACTTACACACAGACAGTACCCAATTCACTACACATACAGTAGGTCCCTATTGTGCAGAAGCCTTAGCCCACCATTAGATTTGTGGTTTTCTCTACAGTATGTATTGCTACAACAAATTGTGGCTGACTGGAACCAAAAAAATTAAAGTCCTCTTGTACACTGATCTTCATTTCGATATTTGTGAATTTTAGCATATCTTAGCCTTTGCCCCTTGTTCCCCTTCTGAAATGGTGGTTTATTGGCTGCTACTCTTTCAAAAAGACCATTTTTGATCAAGCTCCTTCAGAATCCTGATTAACCTGCAAGATGCTACATTTGCTCAAGCATAAGGGGCGTTCGCACTAGATCCTTTGCCCTGTCAACAATAGAAGCTATTTTTCAGTGTTCCATTTAATACTGCTTACACAGTTCTGGCTCTCTATGTCTGTGCCGTTTCTCAGTCATCCAAGAAGTGGTAGTATTAAGTGCTTGAGTTGAAGGCAGCTGGACTTACCTCTTGTCTGAAGGGCTTTTTCAGTTTCAGAAACTGATGAGGAGTCCCAGGTATTTAACCTCTAGTATAACTGTCATCCGTACATTTGCATTTAAAGGAGAAGGGACACTCCATTAAGGATACAAACATTTATACTCGGAAAAAGTAGAGAAATAATTTTAAATTTGAAGTAAAGTATGGAACCTATGTCCAATCAGAATGTCAATGGTCAATATCCCATTGTTAAAACATTGGTCAAATACTAACACAGACACACTGAAAACATGCCAAACTCCACGCAGACAAATACTGTGTCTGGATTTCTATATTTCTATATGTCTGCTATATTTCTGACATTAGAATAATTGAATTTAGTGACCATGCAACATATTATGAGCTAAACTATGAAAATAAAATGAAAAGTTGAAATTAAAAAGCACTGGAAAAAAAGACATTTGTTTTTATTATTGTATATGGTTATGTAATTGGTCATCATCAAGTTGGATCAGAGGAAAAGCTTTTGACAGTTTTCAACAGGTAAGAGAAAATCATGGTATGCAACCATTAATTTAATTAGCTAGTTATTCGTGTTTAGCTAAAGGTGTTATTATTGTCATTACCACACCTGGGCATTTGTAGAAAGAGCTAGGGGCAGAAAACAACCATTACCTAATGACATAACAGCTCTACTGTTGCTTTTTCCACAGAGTTTTTTTTTAATGACAGAACACTTATTTTCCAACATGCAGGTTTTCCGAACGGTTGAAACAACATGGTTGAATGGCGTCTAATGCCTCCAGTCATCACGGAGCTGAGTTAAGGTCGAAACTTGCGCAATCTTTCATCTGTTTCCAAAGATAAACAACACGAGGAAAGTGAAATAAACATCCATTCTTGCCTCTAGTGCAAAAAAAGTTTTCACATTCTTGTTATTGAGTGGACTCTAAATTTCTTTGTGATACTGCAGATACTGATATGAGGGGCTGACTTGCTGTTGTGGAAAGATGTTTTTTTTCCTTCTTACAACCTCAAATCTATCTCTGCCATTCTGTCATTTTCTTATATTGGCTGCCAGCTTTCTTACTTGCTCACTCTTCAGTAGGCAATCTGTAAGAGTGCAGTTGAGACCTAATATAATGACTTCCTCTGGGAGTTGCAGATCTGTCCATAATGCTTGGCTGTGGGATGTAATACAGGGCCACATTTTCATGTGTACCAGTAAAAAAAAACTCTTGACATATTGCAATGTGCTCTCCTCGTCTGTTAAGTGCCAGACAAATGCTATCACACTGCCTGCAAAATTCAGATGAACAGACATCATTATGTGCAATCTTATTCCATCAGAAAATCTCAATAAATGGCTGCCAGAAATTTTTGTCAGTACAGTAAAGCAAGCTGAGCTGTAAAATTGACCATAAATGGTATACAAGCCTATTAGGTATGCTATAACAGCAACACATTAACACATTTCTTTTGCCACACTACCTGATGACATTTTATAAACAGATAACTGAAAATGAAGGAGTATAATTATGTGATACATTGCTCCAAATGTAAATGTGGGTCACTCATCAGTTATTAAAGTGTCAAAAGCAAATGAAGCATTTTTATGAAACATCGTGATTCGCTCTGTCTTGGGTACACAGGTTTTACAATTAATTCTTGCTCACATGAACCATCAGCATTATTCCTGATGAAATCCTGTGAACCTCTCTCACCTTAAAGTAGGGCTCTTGTGATTGAAAATGAAGCTAACAAAGTTATTAGAATCCATTAGAACAAGTCCTGCTTTGTGATTGGTACATTTTCAATTATGTTAATAAGATCAGCTTGTTTGGATAGAGTTATTACATCAGGAAGACATTTAGACACACTGGCAGCTCATCATGCTTGCAACAGCATCTTAATTTCCTAAAGGAATTGAACTGGACAGTACCTAAATTAACTTGTCAGATACAGACGCACTCTGGTGACACAATTAATATTGATTAGTATGGGTTTTCGGATACTTTATGGATTCAGTTCATAACTGGATTCTTCTTAAAATTCTGAATTAATGAAGAAGATTATACTTTGTGTGTCCTTCAGCTTCTGACCTGAACATTTTTTTCAGCTCTGTAAGTATATATCAGTTCTCTAAATGTGCTAAGAGACATTGAGGATCAAGGACAGAACACTTCTAGAGTGAGGATAGACATGGATTTGGCATTGACATGTCAATTGAATATAATTAAAGCATTATTGAACAGTTGGTGGACCTGCTTTTAATTGCAAGCATACAGCAGTATGAAGAATTAGTCCTTCCTGTACAGGAACACAACGTTTAATAACCATCCGATAGATGTCCGTTCTTTGTAAGGAGGTCTTAAAAAAAAAATTTATTATTAGAAATTAAAATATGTCCTTTAACTCTGGAAGTAAACAGCTAATTAGTTGGACTAGATACTGTTCTTGCTCAGTTTTATTGCATCATCATCATAAGTGTTACTGCTTTCCCCTAGACAGGGGCGTAACAGTACCTTAATGCATTTTCTTTAATTATGAATTATAAATCTACATGAATAAATAAAAAGTTTAGCAGTTGTATAACCATTTAGGCTTCGGACAGATGGTAGTGTTCCACTCATGTTTGCAGCTCTGATGCATTTGGGGATCGATTGTATGCAGTTTTCTCATGAAAATACCTTTATATATACAGTGCAGTAGCATAAAAGACTACGTGACTCTGGTAATGTCTGGACAATATCATGACCATTTCAGTCAACTTCCTCTTTCACAGAAAGTAATGTGGTCATTAAACACATATTTAGAGTAAAAAATGCAAATAAAATAAGTTAAAATAAGCAAGGTTCATATGAAGCATGTTTACAATTAGGAATTATGAATACATTCTGAGAATCTTACAATTGGTATTACTGGATGACTCATTTAAAACATTTAAGACTGAAGAAAAAATGTACACATCATTTTTCTTTAGATTCCTACTCTTCCTGTTACGATCAGTGGTGGTGTTTTTGACCGGACTACAAGATCCGGGAGCGGGTAGGACCCTAACAGTACCCCCCCTCCAAGGGACCGCTCCTGAGGGACCAAGCGCAACATCACCATCAGATTGAAAAGGTCCCCTACCAGGGCAGGGTCCAGGATGAGATGGGCAAAGGCCCGATGGCGCCACCCAGCGCCAAACGGGACCAGGACCAGTACTCTATAAAGACTTTGCATTGTAGAGTTTTACATTTGAATACTTCTTACAAAAAAACAAGATGTAACATGAAAATACTGTGTATGAAATGCTGATAGATGACATAAATATAGCAGTATAAGAAGGAAAAGAAGGAAAGAATGTACAAAGATACAGTAAATGTGACAGTTAAGAGAAGTGTGAGAGTTACTGTGTTGTCTGAAGGATTGTTATACAAGAATTATATACTGCTCACAAAAATGGTGATACCTCAAAATTAAATATGACTATAACAAATTGCTGTGATTCTGAAAGAAAAATTAGTTCCAATATGCTAATATTTTGGTGTAATATAATATAATTTCCATTTAATATATATGTGACATTTAGCTGCCATACCAGTATTACAAACATGCCAGCTGAAGGATAATAACTTTTGCCAGATAAGATCACTCCACCCTGAAGCAAACCTATTCCTAGGTGGAGAATGCATTAAGGTAGAGAAGGAAACCAAGTTCATAGGCCTAATAATGGACAGCAAACTCTCCTTCATTTCCCACATACTGCAACTAAAAAATAAATGTCAGAAATATCTCAATATAGTAAACAATTCTGATTCAAACAAAATGAGGACCATCCTCATTGCTGCTTCTATTTATAACAATCATTGTTCAGCTTTATCTTCAGAGCAACAAGAAAGTACATATGTTCTTACCTTACCTACATATGTTCTTCACCAAGGTGTAAGATCAGCCTTACGAACCTTTAGTACATCACTGAACGTCATCTTTGAATACATTTCAAGTAATAAAGACAAATCTAAATCCAGTCACTGTTAAAAAATGGACAATAAAAAAACACTACACTAGATCAAATCAGACAATCTACACAAAGTGTAATGTGTATCGATCACTCAAACCTAACTTGCCAATCGTCCTTTTTACAACCACATAAGAGAATCCTATCAAGTAAGGATCATAAAAGACCTTTTACCACCCACTATAAAGAATACTGAACTTCCTACTGGATTTAGATCGTCAACACCCAATTTACTGTATGTTTAGTGTGATAGAATTCTCTAATGACTGATCTCCCTCCATCTGGACATAATGCAGCTAAGAGTAGCAAAAAAGTGACAATAAAATCCCAAAACCAAGCCAGCTGGTGGTCTAGTCCTGAATTGAATGTGTAGTGATTTCTACAGGAAATATTACAATTACATCTAATAATATTACACTTTAATAAAAACTTTTTTGTTTTAGCAGGCGATTTATGGTTCCATTGATGGTCCTGGGCTTGATTTTCACTGGGCTTCTAAACCTACCTCTTTTCACTAGTAATCCAAAACCGGTCATGATATTTGTGGATCCCATTCATAGAGAGGTAAGTGTTGTTCTCTGTAACAGTCTTACAACCACAAATCATAAAAAAATAAACAAACAAACAAAAAACTGCACATTGACACACTGGATTACAATTAAAAGTTTTGAGAATTTTACTTGAGAATTTGGTTTTGAGAGTTTGCTGCCTCAGATCAGGAATGACAAGAAAGAAGAGAACAATTCACTCATCACGGGTTCAATGACGATGCTCATCAGCCCACCTTCATTGGGTTCTATGGTGGGTTTTTTTCCACAGTTGCACCAATAACACACAGCAATCACAGACCAAAGTAATCAGCACAGGGTAACAAACGACTTTAGATCAAATAATAAAAATAATAATAACAATCATAACAAGAAAAGAAAAAAAATTACAAAATATGTAAGGGGCTTTAGAGATAATCCCAAACATTCACCAATATTTGAGTGTTTGTCGAGACAATTAAAAGTCAATTTCTCCAAGGGGTGGAGAGACGAAAGTTGAGAGATTAACATCTCCAGCGACGGAGCCTGAGAATATATATTCTATAAGAATTGACAGTGCCATAACAGTAATATCTGTAACTCTGTCACTTTAGAAAGTAGAGAGATCTGAAAGGTAAAGCTACCTCAAGCATCATCCATAGAGAAAAATAATACGAACACCAAGTAGACTGTGCTTCCAAAAAAGTCCTTCCATCCTTGTCGATACTGGTCAAGAAGTACTTGGCCGCTGCAGTCGATGAAAACAGATGAATATTCCCGTTCTGAACACACCAGAGCTGTAACAAGATGAATTTACAGAGAATGAACTGCAAAAAGAGAAAATATCCAGTGAGCAGAAATTTTCTGTGAAAATACCATGTTGATGCCAGAGATCACAAGAGAATAGTCAGACTGGTTTGATTTGATATAAAGGCAACAGTTAGTCAAATACCACCCTTTGTAACTGAGGTATGCAGAAAAGCATCTCTGAGCACACAATACATTAAACCTTGAAGCAGTTGGGCTACTGCAGTAGAAGACCACACATGGTGCAACTCTTAGCAACTAAGAATAGGCAACTGAAGCTACAATTAAAATGTTCTCATCAATCTTGGACAACAGAAGACTGGAAAAATATGACTGGCCTGATGCGATATTTAGATGATAGTATCAGAATTTGGAATTAACAAAATGATCTGTCTTGCCTTGTACAACCCCAAATCAGAAAAATTTGGAATAGTATGTAAAATGCATATTAAAAAACACGTGGTTCTTACGTTTACTTTACGTTTTCATTTTAGAAAGTATGAACCTGAGATATCAAGGCGTTATTTTTTCCAGGGAGCGTCCCTGCATTTTTCAACAAGGCTATGCAAAACCAAATGCTGCACACATTACCAATGCATGGCTGTGGGAGAAGTAGGAATGGGTAGTGGACTGGCCTGACTCTAGTCCTGACCTGTCCCCAATAGAGAATATGTGGAGAATTATGAAATAATAAATGTAAAATCAGCGACCCTGTACTGTTCCACATTTTAAGACATGTTTGCAGGAAGAATTTAACAAAATAATACCTGAAACATTAAATAGCTTTGTATCTTCTGTGACAAAATGTATTTTAAGTGTGGTGAAAAGGAATGGCAATATTACCAACTTTTTTGGAATGTGTAGGCCTGACATGCTGGAATGGATGTTTATTAACAAACATGAAATATATATTTTTTTAAATTTTATTTTATTTGAAATAAGTTAATACTGTCTGCAGTGAAATTAAAGTCAAAGTAAACATAAGAAATCCTGAGTTTATTTTTATTGCATTTCCCATATATACCCACAGCTCTTGTAAAAGATGCTAGTTTGCTAAAATTATAATATATTTGTTTTTATTCAATGTAGAATTCCTAAACGTACAAGTCATAATATAAACACTTACATAAGTTCCCATCTTTCCATCTGCATTAGGATGTCACAGTCATTTCCAAACGAGTACCTTGAAATAGGTCCTAACATACAGCAAAGAGCACATGTATGTTAAGGAAGAATAAAGATATAAACCACAATACACCACTATTAAATGAGTCTTTAAGCCCAGTCTATTACTTATATAGGTATTATGGGGTTTTCTAAGGCAAAGCAAGCTGGCAGGACAAATCATGCTTATTATGCTTTCTTATTAACAATTATACAGTATATAACAGTGCTTAATTTACATGCTGTGCCTGACATGCTTTGCTGATAAATTGGTTGCAAGTTGCTTATGCAGCTAAAGATCTGTAAACAAAGTACTGCTGCAGTTTTTGCTGTCTCTGTATTGTTAAAATGTTTTCTCTCTCTCTTGCTAATTTGTAGCGTGTCCATTCCTATGCCAGAAGTGTGTTGGCCAAAGAATGCAGACCATCCTTTACAAGAAAGAAGATCGAAGAAATGTTTTCTATCTCTGGTCCAGTTACTGAGCCCTTCTTACAAAAGAACAGCAACCTAACACAACACATATTTAACTATCCTCCACCATTTGGATTTTTGAACCTGCAAGGAAAGCTAAAACGTGTCTTGGATCTCTTGCCTATATCCGTGTCTAATAAGAGGAGAGGACATGCTTGTCGCAGGTGCATTGTAGTTGGCAATGGAGGAATTCTTAGAGGATTGGAGCTTGGATCCCTCTTTAACCAGTTTAATGTCATTTTAAGGTAAGGTGAGGTGATTATTGAGTACAGTTAGGTAATTTGTGAGCACATTGTTTTCTAGCCCTCAGCATTTAGATGCTCATTGCTCCCCCTAGAAAAGCAGAAGAACTTTTTTATCTACTTTGTATTAGTATCTTGTATTAGTGAGTATTCTCTTTTTAAATTAACTGATATAAATATGTAAATTAATTTTAAATGTGTTCATTTTTATTATTATTGGTTGACTTTAAAATTTGAGCATAAAAATGATCAAACATTGTTCACTCATTAAACTGAAATTTCTGGTGAACAGTGAGAAGTGATGAAGCCTGTGTGTTCATGTAGCCGCTGCTTTGAAAGGGAAGAACGATAACACTCAGTGGATAAAGGGTGATGCCCAGATGCACATTCATTGACAAGAAATGGATTGTGGGTGGGTGTGTTTTCACAGAAAGAACATGAACGATGCTGTAGGCGTGAGGGGTCATCGACCTCTTACAAAGGTGGTAACTCACAAACGGCTGTTAATCAGTACAACAGTGTTACTGCAACCTCTGCTCTGGTTTTTGTACTCTTTTAGTGTGTGGGTTTGTTATTTATTGATGTTTGGAGCTGGTATGTGGCAGCATTAGTTAGTGCTTGATGCTTTGACTCTGCACTTCAGTGCTCTTTAGAATTCACTTTGATAAGGACTTTGATAACCATTTGAACGACTGGTGTGCTTGGTTTTTGAGTTTGTTTTGGACACTTGTGCTTGTTACTTGTTTTTACTTCGCCTCACGTTTATTTATTGTTGTACTCATCATACATGTGATTCTGGTACTGACCCAGGTCATATTGAGTGTGCACCTTGGTCCATTAGAAGTGTCACAGCTGGATTGTGCCATTCTTTCATCATGACACTGCTTATTGTTTTGATTTATTATTCCCTTTGTGCTTAAAGTGCCTTCAGCCTCAGTGCACCTCTGAATAGGTAGATACAGTTTAGGTAAATAAATTAAAAAAACAATTAGGTATCAATCACTGAGTATTTCAGTTTATCTGTCCTCATGTCGACACTAAACATCTAATGTAAACAGAGTTTTATCAGGCATTGGTGAGTCAGGAGATTCTACTTAGTAGGCAGGAGTCTCTCTTTAGGTGTTTCTTAGCCTGACCAGTCTACAAGATGAAAGTTGTTGTAGAACCCCAGTCATTCTTTGTTTAACAGATTAAAGGAGTTAAAGGAGCTAGGAGCTTAAAAATTCTGAGTAAGGGCCAGGAAGGCGATAAATAGTGATGAACTGAAAAGCGTGTTGTTTAAACTTACATAACTATGAATCAGTGGCATTAAGAAATAGTATTTCAGATGATATGTATATTTTTTTTACATTATTTTATATATTTTTTGTTTATCTATTCTTATTTACCTAGTTTTACTATAAAAAAAAAGTTAATTGTTACAATTCTAAGCCACCCATTTTCTCTTCCACTGTTGCCATAGGCTTGCTCTATTTGGGATTGCCCTTATAAGATAATATAATATTATAAAGCTGCTTTGAGACAAAATTTTTTTGCATCACTGTAAAAAGCGCTATATAAATAAATCTAAATATTTCAAAACATGAAATATACTGCATCATACTGTCTGCAATGAAATAAAAGTCAAAATAAATATAAGGAACAGTGCATTTCTTTGAATTCGTGTTTTCATTTACATTACATTTACATTTACAGTATTTAGCAGACTCCCTTATCCAGAGCGACTTACAAAAGTGCAAAAGTGTTTTCCATACCATCCTAACTTTGTCTTACTCTAGGTTGTATTTAAACGCAAACGACAGTTGTTTATATAGTTATATACTATATATAGTTGTTTGTTTTAACATAAACAGTTGTAGTTGTATGTGATTACATTTTGTGATGCCACAACTATAATTTATTTTATTAATAAATGTTCATCCTTTTTCAGATTAAACAGTGGTCCAGTGAAAAAATTCAGTAAAGATGTAGGAAACCGAACCACCATCAGGATGAGTTACCCCGAAGGCAGCCCGAAGATATGGGATGATGTGGATCCTCAGCTTGTATTTGTAGCTGTAATATACAAATCTGTGGACTTCAGCTGGCTTCAAGCTATGATCACAAGAACAACACTAGTGAGTGTGTGATATCTTATTTCTTTTTGTATATATGTACATGATTTTTCTCCTGTTCCTGCTACTTCTCCCTCTTTTCATCTTGTTTTTTTTACACAATTTTCTATTATTTAAGTCGTCATTGTTATAGCTTAAAAAAGACCCTATAGCATCAACACAGTAAATTTGGCAGGAACACAGAGTATTAAGGATACTTCTCATAGTTTTTCAGAACGCCTTCAGTTATTAGTGTGATTTAAGCTCATTCTACATGAAAATATGACAGTTAAGAGCAGAAACAAGTCATGTTCAATTTCATCAGGACTGGTTCAGCTTGTCCAGCAGTACTTGTTGGGATTTGGGATTCTCTTCATGTTCATTTTGAAATATCCACTAATTCTTTTAAGCAATCTAATCCGATGATTGTTCTGAAAGTGAAAAAAAGATCTAACAGCCTTTTTTGACTGCTCCAGCTGTGCTTTATGTAGGTAATTCTAGATAATTACCGTTTTTAAAATACTGTAACCGTTTTTAAATGCACCACCATTTTTGAATACCATGCTATCCCCAAATATACCACTATTTACCATCTACCTACGGGATAAGGCACAACCCACGAAACCTTAACCTATAGATGCTTGTGCCTCTAGCACAACAAACAGGCTATTTCAATAAACTGTTGTGTACAATGACGGTATGTGAAAATCAGAATCAAAGTCCTATTTTCTCTATTTTGCTTCTGCACATTTCTGCATAAACTTTGGGTGAAGTGTGATTCTTGTCATGTATTAAAGGAAACAAAGTACATTTTCAAAGTAAATAGGGCTTTGTCTGTCCAGAACAAGATGAAATTAGATGGGGGGCACAACTAACTAATATGCAGAGTAACAATAAGGACTAATGAAAAACGCGTATGTTATAACCCAAAAAATGATAATCAGTTTGTTTGTTCCTTTTCAGTCAGTCTTGGATAAGCTGTTTTTTTGGCAGAAGGTACCAGACAGCATTCCTGTTGCCCTCTCCAAATTCCGTGTCCTGAATCCAGAGATCATCAGTGAGACAGCCTTGGATCTGCTTCACTACCCGAAGCCTAGGCAGCGAAAATGGGGCTGGGATCAGGTAGATTCTGGGGTCAGATTCACTTCTCAGCATTTTAATACATTCTGGTTTCAGATTTAAATGCACTTCAAATGTACTCACAAAAAATTAGTGGATACTTTAAAATGAAATATTCCATAATAAAATGTCCCCAAATTTTTGTGAGCAGTCTACAAATACTGTATGTAAAATATATATGCAATGGGAAAAATAAGTATTTTTGATACTTACCTGTAAAAGCTGCACCTATTTGACAACTGTCCACACACCCATCAATCACACTCCAACTTCTCCATCATGTCCAAAACCAAAGAGATGTCTAATGACACCAGGGACAAAAATTGTAGCAAATGTCCAGGCCAGTTTAAAGTTTACCAGTGACCATCTGGATAATCTAATGTGGTCAGATGAGACCAAAATAGAGCTTTTCTTCACTCTCCACTCATCGTGTTTGGAGGAAGAAGAAGGATGAGTACAAAGCCAGAAACACCATCCCACCCATGGAGCATGGGAGTGGAAACATCATACTTTGAGGGTGTTTTTTTTGCAACAGAGATAGGATGAAGGTAGTACCGTATTGATACTGTACCGTATCTAAGTTAGGATGGATGGGGTCATGTATCGCAAGACTTTCTGTTAGGTTTCCTACCGTTCCCCGGTTCATTCAGCCGTCCTTGCCGGTACAGAGCCATCGGTGGGACGGCCTTATATCCACTATCTTAATTATGTCCAGATCTCGAACAGCTGCTTCGCATCCTATAAAGGTGTGGTTTTGGTGCTGTTCGGGGCCAGGTCATCGTCATTCAGACAGAATTCCATCTCCGTTCGGTTCGCGTGTCTCACCAATGGCACCCTTGCGCCCTTCCGCATTCCCTAGAGATAGTGGTAAAGTCCGGGGGCTATTTTAGGGCCTATGGACTGGTATGGGCGGGTAACCCCCGAGGTACTTAGTTTGTTAGGGGCACTTTGAGGGTTAAACGCTCTTCAGTCGTTAGTCCCTACCTAGCCTCACTCCATCTAGGTGTTTGTTCTGAATAGGACACTCAGTCCGACTTCTTCGTTTTAGAGCTCACGCTCGCCCTCTGGCACTTTGGCGCTCCTCGCGATTTATTCTTGTTTGCGCTCCTTACGTATTTGAGTTTATTTTTGTGTTCTGGTGCTTTGCGCCTTTTGTGTGTTATTCACACTCGTGCTAAAAGCGCGCTCTCTGCTTATATGCTCGCCTTTTTGCGCTTTAGCCACTTCTGAGATTTCTTCGCCCCCTCGCGTTGCGTGTGCATTAGAGCTCACGCTCGCCCTCTGGCTCTGCGGCGTCCTTTTCCACTCTTTACAGAATCAACCCGGATCTGTCTCAGAAGTACACTGTTCGGCGCTCTTGCGCTCTATTGAGTCGTACTCTAGTCGTGTCTGGCTCGAGGTGTGCCCCAACTAGGGTAGCCACCGGGTAAAGAC
>JAUZSV010032157.1:0-15435 GCA_034780495.1 Parotocinclus cesarpintoi | reverse complement strand
ATTTAATACAATTTGGAATAAGGCTGTAACATAACAAAATGTGGAAAAAGTGAAGCGCTGTGAATACTTTCCGGATGCACGGTATGTATTTGTCTGTGAGGAACACAGGATAATGTAACAAAAATCATCTCACACATTGGCTAATCTTGGTGTTCATGAATGTGGAGGAATCAGGAGGGCACTAAACAACAATGGTGTGCATGGCAGGGATGCAAGAAGAAAGCCATTTAATTATTTCAACTACTAGCAAATGTTGAAATAATCAAAACAGAAAGATGGCTATTTAAAATTTCTTTTACTTCATCTCTTAAACTAGCGGTCATTTTTCAATTAATGTCCTCACAACTGCATATTTGTATGAAAAGTTACTAAAATCATTATCTGTTTGAAGCTGTGTATTTTTTGTAGATGTAAGCAATAGTTTTCAAATATTTATTTTATACATACAGTATTCTTTTGTATTGAAGCTTGAAGCTATAAATCTTCCACTCGTAAAGCAGTGGTGTCTATTAGTCTTCTCACTATTTCCTTTTGTCTGAAGGAAACAGACCACAAACTCATCAGCCGAGGGTTGGACAAGGTGTCATCCCATTATTTCTGGCACTGTGGTGTGAGATTCCTGCTAATGTTGTGGTCTTTTATTGCTGCCGTTTACATCTGGATGTCTGTTTCACACAAGGGTTTGTGTCAACAGTAGCCACTGAACAGCCTGAGGCAGTCAAGTCATGAACTACAGCCGACCCTTCATGTGACGAGAAAGACCGTCCATAGCATACGGGCTTCCATCAGTACCCTAATTCAGGCAGCTCTGGACTTAGGTGTGAGTCTTGTGAACGGATTTAGTATGGTGCACATATACAATAATTCAGCACCTTTACATTTTAATGCATATTTTAAAAATAACTTGAAGTGAAGTTTGTACAACTTTCCAGATAATACAATAGTTTCTTAGGTCTCAGATTTGACTATTAGCTTTGATAGTCTATTCTCTGCTGAGGTTACAAAAATATGCAATTTGATCAGCGGTGCCCTAAGACAAGTGTATATTATTAGTATTAGAAAATTGATATATAACCAATAGGTTTTGGTTCTAGTAGTTTAAAAATATTTTAATTTACTAGCTTCTTTATGATGCATCCTGTCTCATTGCACTCCACACTTTAAATATGGCATATACTTGTCCACAAGTTAACAGGGTTCTCTTGGTCAAAATACCACAAAAGATATGGCAGTACAGTGATCAGTGTTTGAGCATTTGTTCATTTATATGATAATGAGTCACTTCTTGCTGAACTCACCCGAGTTATATCTTATACCCAGTCTGTCGTTTTGTTTTACTGGCATCCAATTAAACATGTTTAAAGCTAAACTTAGTAACCCCAATATCTTTCCAGAAAATGTGTTAGTTAGTGAAGTGTTAGTTAGTGCTAAACTGTCAAAGAAACAGACTTGTATTTTTTTTGTCAGCTTTGCAGTCAACTAAGAACAATTGTTTCCCTCTTTTAGATAACATTTTGTTGTCTGTTCTGCGTTACAAAATGCAGTCAATTTATCTGCACTAAATATAGGTGCATGAATACCACACAGTAATATATTAAGGTGTACTCACATAGGCGATTTGTACAGTGCACAAGCACATTTGACCCCCAAACTACAGTTTGTTGGGACAAATTCGGAGCAGTTTTTGCTAACAGCAGCAGAGACCTTGACATTAAAAACAAACTTAATTTACCTGACAATGATCTGCTCTGGGGAAGGCTGGGGGAAGACATTTTTTTACAAATTTGCGCTGGTCTACCTAGCCAGCAGAGAAGTCTTCATACTTTTTCTCTTAGTTCTAAATAATCCTTATAAGTTTAGTGCTTGCAGAAAAAAATGGTGCACAGACGTTCACAAGCCATGGTTTGTGAAATTACTCAGAACAGGGGTAGTAAAATTGGAATGAATCCCCTTGCAATGCAGAAAGTATATTATAACTAGCAATCCTAAAACTGATTGGGTTGTTTGATGTCATTGGGTTGTTCAGATTCCACAATGTGCGTAAGCACTGAAAAGCGCTTTTTGCGTAAACTGCCCCCTTTAAAGTGATGTTAGACTTTTAATCTGAATGGACATGATTAAAGTGGCCAGCCTTCTCATCTTAAATTAATTCACCCACACTGCTCTTCCTTTTGACAGCCGGAGCCACAGCTCCAAATGCCAGATCTCTTGGGAATGTGGGAGGATGGCAGCCTTCTTCTTTGGATTGTTTGCACAGCGGTTCTCTGAACGATCGTCCTCAGACTGAATAAAATGGAAGGACGCACAATGTGCTAAAGGAAGAATGGGAGAGTGGGAATGAACAGTCTGGACTATTTGCTTAGAAACAATGACATGCCAGTGGCTTTCCCATGAAGAGTGGTGCCTTAGGCCTCCCTTTTATTGCCAGTGTTTTACCTCTTTAAGGACCACAGTTGTGCTGGACTTTCAATACCTTCCCATTATACTGTGCTGTCATGTGATCACATCTGGATTACATAGATTGTTTGGGTGCACCCTGATGATAGTAGGCTGCATTCAATGGTTGAAGGCGTGCCTAAAAGTTTCTATTACATGATTCAAAAATGTGATGAATTCATTCGTTCTTGGAGTATCATTGAAAAGGCGATTCAAAACCAGCCAATGGATAATCTTGTTTTGTGCCACACAATAAGCTGGTTTTGTTAGATACACACACAGGTTTATACTGAAAGGATGTTTTGTGTCAGTCAGGATGGCCACACATCGTGTCTCCACATAAAACACGCTTTCCTTAGGCTTAAGAGTGCGCTATATGTCAGTGATGTTGATGCACAGTCCACATATTCATGCAATTAATTTACTATTCTTCTTATTTCTTCTCAACAGAGAAACATGGTGTTTCATTGAATGGGTTTTGATATACAAATTAATCCTGTGTCTAAAGATATATCATCATGCATCATGTATTGTCAACAACTGGAACATATTCACTTGCATGTCAGTAATCTGACAATGTATGAATTTGTATTTGTATTTGTTTATATAATGCATAACAGATAACTGGATAGATGGGCAGACAGACAGACCTCATTAAACTTAGATGCTGTACTATCAGTGAAACATCAATGACATTTAAACATGGCCATTTTAAATAAATTGCTAAAACAACTTTCAATTTACCAAAACATGAATTACTCGGAATCTGAATATCGGAATATTGTATATCCTGTATTAAAATGGAACCTGCAACCTCCACACAGGCAGCGGCCAGGCCAGGACTCATCTCAGGTATCCAGCTGTTATGCAACAGTGCTAATTACTCTGTTACTGTGCCACCCCACATAAAAGTTGGTAAACCATTTATTTATATAAATTGTTTTATGAGGTTAGGAATATTAATGTTGTATAATCCTAGATTACCTAATGTGTTTAACCACTTAACAGTTTTTCTTAAGACGTATACAGGTGTATACAGATTTCACGCTTGTATAATATGTTGCAATGCAGTCTCTCTTCCTTTTCAGTCGTTTACTATTTGTGACCGATTCATAGTCTAATAGCCATTTTTCTTAAAATCATTTTTAGGTGGTAAATATACATGACAAATATAAAAAAAATACTCAGAGGAAATTGCCCTTATGATCTTATTTAGACACTTTAGATTCTTTATACAATATTAGGTTATTCATCCAGTTTCCCCACAAAGTCAAATTGTGTTAACTCCTCATTTTATAACAACAGTGACAACAACGATAATAATATACTGAGATGGACTCGCAACACATTCAGGGAACACTTCTACTCCCAGTGTTCTCCACACAAGTGACTCTAAGTGACTCTTACCAGGAGTAAGTAATATGGAAAAAAGCAATTACTACTACTACTACTATTAAAAATAATATAAAAATAAATAAATACATAGATAACTAATAATAATAATAATAATAATAATAATAATAATAATAATAATAATAATAATAATAATAACATGTATATACTCGTTAATACTCGTTCTTTGTTGCGACGTTTCCAAAAAGACCATTCTTGATCAAAATTCTTTGGACTGTAAAAGGGCCAACTTGGCATCCTGAAGAAGCTTCAATATACTGCTTTTGCTGCTCAAGTGTAAGGGGAGGTCACACCAAATACACCACTGTATTTTTTCTGTTTTTTCTGGTTGTATTCTAATAAAGAGATGGAGAAATGATTGTAAATCCCCATTATACCAGTGCTGAAACACTAGTATTTCTAATCTAATGGTGGCTTAAGGCTTTTAAACAGTACTGTATACTTTGATTCATTAAATGATAACTGTGATTGCTTTATCTTATCACACATCAACAGCACAAACACATTCACTCAATACCTTTTTTCACAAACATTGTCCTTTAACCTTAAAACGTAACTATTCTCCTACAAGACATCTATCTGAGTAAGATTGTGTGGTATGTGTTAGAAAGATTGCAAACAAATTGGGTTTTTAGTAACTTTAAAGTATGAAGTGTTATAAAGACACTGACTAGATATATTCGTATGCAGTTATTGCTTACATGAAAACGATGACTTCTCTGCGAAATTTATTAATGTCGAGTTCAAATACATAATCACAATCATAAATTACAGTATGAACATAAAATAAAAGAACAATGAAAATAAAATAAATGTCTATACTCTCTTCAGACTGTACGTGCTTCCACATTAGACCTGGGATTGAGGTGCCGGGAAAAAAACGAATCCTGATATTTCAACTGATTCTTAGAACTTTAGGTGTGACTAACAATGTTTCTGTTAATTAATTATTTCTGTATTATTTTTTTATATGCTCAATTTGCCAACCCGTTTCAGGTGCTAGCAAGTTGAAAAATTTGCCATACATAAACAGTATAAAACCTTACATTAAATGAAAGTTAACTCTTTTAGGACCAAGAAACATATTTCTCCCAAGAAAACCAGATGTGATTGAAACAACCTAGAGCAGTCAAAGTTGTATGAAACCACTCAGTATGTCACTGACTAAATAAGGCTGGTTTCTATATGTATGTGTCAGTTTCATTGACAGATATTGACTGACCGCAATTAATTATACTTGGTCAGAAGGTTAAGTAAATTAGATCTATTGGTTGCAAGCTGCTGAAGATCTGTCACCTTAACTGCACTGTGTAAAATGATGGACTGACCCTTCAGAGTTTACAGTAGATGAGCTTTCAAGTTTACGTTGAAGTTTCACTTGTAAAATTAATTCAAATGGCAGGACTGTTGATAGCAGTACATTACACAAAAAGAATGTAATTAAATTTGCAAAATACAGCTGCAAAATGGTAACATGACCGTAGCAAATTATCTGGCAAATGTCAACTCCAGGTACACAGACATTTAATACCCTGGACAATATACCCTGGACAACTTCTCTTAGAAAAGTCATTTTCGACCATATCTGTTAATCAAAACAATGATTAGACATTATCATTTGTGTGATTAATTTATCATTAAACAACATGTAAGCTTAAACATCAATGTTTCCTTAATGCAACTTTGGTCAGCAAGCTTTAGGTCAGTAGAGCCCACCGGGCAACTTGAGAGAATACCTAAGTAATCATCGGTTTCTCATTTCCTTTATTTAAATTTAGAAACTTATGTACATTAAGATATAAGTAAATTCATATTTTGTTTAAGTCTGCAATGTGTGTTCTGTAAATTAATGTTAGCACTATTATGCAGTTGAAATGTAGAAGGGTCAAATAAAAGGACTTTAATGAACTAGGAAAGTACTGATTGGAGAATTTGGAGTGAGCAGCATGAGTCCATAAAGCTATACTTGTTGGCAACTGATGCTGATGCATGCTGATGTTGTCTAATTATAGTGGGAAAATCCACTGATGAACAGCACAATGGTGGTGTGACAAAGTTTATTTAATTGGTTGAAAACTACACTGCTCACATTTTTTTTCATGTTGAAATATATATTTCCTTTTTAAAAATTCTTAATTTTTGTAAGCAGTATACATGTATTCATAATAATGCCCCAATAATGACTGCTTTTAGGCCTTTGTGAGTAGAGCAAGAGAATAGTTTAAACTAATTGTTTGAGATAGTCCACTGTGATTTTAGAATATACGTTTAGAAATGTTAGCATTATTTGCAGATTTGGGGTTTCTTTGTTAGAAAAAATGAACATGAAATCAGATTTTTCAAAAGACAGTAGATCAGTTTGCTCTGTTCTCTCCATTGAATATTGATTCAAGGCAATCCATCCAAAATATCGCCACTCAAAAATGTTATTTAAAATGATTTGGTTTGTAAAAATGAATTTAATGTCCAAGAACATATGTTTTCAAACACCATGAAGCCAAGAGTTAAAGCTTGTTTAATATTTGGGGCATCCGAGTTCAGCTCTTTTAGAATTCTTAGATCACTGTTTAAGCTCTGTTGGTGCAGGCAGATAGTGAATAATATGAATACTCAGAGGGAAGAGCTGTAGGCTCCACATTGGCTTGGGTGGGCATTATGTGTGGTATAGGTGCTCCAGTCATTAATGAGCTATAGCCTCCAGAGCAGTGCATTGTGTGCTCATATGTCTTCGAGTCCATTTTGTGGTGCTGCTGCTCAGAAGACATCAGGCTGTGAATGGAGAATGGATGGTCGAAGGAATAGGAATGGTGATATGCTTTCAGGTGGGAGTCGTGTATGAGCACTGGGTGATGATGATGCTGATTAAGATGATGATGATGGTGATGATCGTCATGACGGTGGTCCTGATGATGATGATGATGAGTCTGATCTGGACTATGGACTTCTTTCAGATCTGGACTTTTCATGTCTTTAATCGGAGAGTCATCTGGTTGTGGCTCTTCCGTGTCGTGTGCTTTCTGGTCGGAATTCATATCATCAGTCTTTCCGCATTTGAACCGTTTTTGTCTGCGCAGGTAACAACCGTTTTCAAACATGTTGCCCGAGTCGGGGTGGAGCGTCCAAAAGGAGCCTTTGCCCGGTTTGTCCGGTGATCTGGGCACCTTTAGAAAACAGTCGTTGAACGAGAGGGAGTGGCGCACAGAGTTCTGCCAGCGCTGCTGGTTCTGACGGTAAAAAGGAAAGAGATCCATGATCCACTGATAGATCTCGTTCAGCGTCAGCATCTTGGATGAAGACTGTTGGATGGCCATAGTGATCAAAGAGATGTATGAGTACGGCGGCTTTGCGTGCGTATAGCTCCGGCGATACACCTTAGGGTCTCTGGGTCTGCCGGCCGCCTGGACGTTCACGCTCGAGTAGGGGGACAGGGAATGACCAGAGGCTGGGATCGTGTTCAGAGTCATTCCTGTGCACGTGCCTGTGTCGCCTGCTGAGTGTCCGAGTCCTGCGTGCATGTAAGGCATGTTCACACCTCCAGCACAGCTCATGTAAGCGCCCACTGAATTCAATCCACTGCTTATGTTTCCCACCGTACTGTAACACTGCAAGAGGGAAAATGCATTCATAAGTAATAGCCTATCATTTATTCTACTTATTTTTCTAGTTCAGTAGGCTATATACAAGTATATGCTACATGTCGGTTTAATATATTAAAATGTTTGAATATTTTTGACTTGTCCCCTGCATGTTTAATTTAGTCCCATACACATTTACCATTGTAGTCATAGTGCTGTGTTTCTGTTTGATTCTAGATGCGTTCATTAATTTTCATATGCAAGCGTTTATTGTGTTTTTTACTGTTTCATTATTTTTGCTTGTGATTATAAATGTAGCCTATCTGAACATGCCATTAATAGCCATTTCTCACTAAAGTAGCTCTCCTATAAAGTGGTTCTCTTATAACAGGACATTCCAGGTTTAAAACTTTCATTCAAAATAAGATAAATGCGACACAATAAAGAAAATTAAGCAAAAACCATAGGCCTCTAGAATGCTTGAAAATATTTACTGACCGAAAATAATTTGATTCCCAGCATCCGTGTAGTAAAAACGAAAGACATTGCCTTTGTGTGTGTGTGTGTGTGTGTGTGTGTGTGTGTGTGTGCGCGCGCGTGATTCTGTATGTGCGCGTGTATGTGTGTTTAGGAGGGGATTTGGAGGTGTCTCAAGTCAATATTTGATCGCAAAGTTAATATTATCTCAAGACCAATATTGAACTGTAGACATTTCTAAGCAAAGGTAGCCTACTCACCTCAGGCTCTGCGTAATAAGCACTCCAGTCTGAGTGATCGTGTCCTTCCATCTTCATCGCCCCAAGCATAATGTCTAAATGACTGTACGTTTTAACTGGCCAAAGCCAAAACACACTCTCCAAATCAACCGATCGGACAACCGACAGCAGTGTGTGCTGTTATTGCAGCTCATGTAGGACTGCTCTCTCAAGAGGAGGCACCGTGACTGACCGAGCTTAAGCCGTGTGTAAAAGTTCTGCTACATGCGCTACGTCAGTGCTTCCCAATCACACTGCCTAACAGAAACACCGCCCTCAGCATGCACCTCATTATCTCCGGGCTCAGGTGGGATAAGGTAACAGATCAGAAGTGTGTGATGAATGTAAAGGTTACGAGTGATTAGTGCCCCACCCAACGACACTGTGTTTATATTCCCTTATGTCCAAATATTCATTTGACAGACGAATTAAGGATAGGCTAATATACTGGAAAAAGGCAAACAAATTCGTTCAAGCTTATATGTGATAATTAACCAACTATATTTCATATTTATATATCAACGCATTTTTAACAATAAGTTCTTATTTATAACATTGTTACAACTAGGTTGTATACAATTTTTACAGATACAATTTGTTTAATTTTTATCGAATTTCTTTGTTTCTTGCTTTATCTCATATCTAACATATAAGTAGATTACATTTTAAACGTCACACAATTCACCAACACTTTTAATATTTCGACCCCAAATACATAATGCATTAATATGTTCCTTTAGTAATTTGTAATAATTCAAAGGCCTTTTTTTTCGTTTTCTTTAAGCTTTTGAAACGCATTTGTTTTTAAGATAAGGGTTGGCTACTCTAGAGTTGTTTTTTTATTCACTTGTTTTGGAATTGTAGATACAGGTTTTCACGTAAATTCTGGATTGATTAAGTTGACAAAAGCGTACATTTAAAGCTTGTTCTCTTTGGCGCATCCAAAGCTGAAAGAATGCGTTCTAATAAATCCTACATTTTTAAAACTATTGTCTAAACTCCTGCAAACATTCCAACTTCACTATGTTTATGGTCTCTCTTAAGTACAGGAACACTGTAAAAATACTCATAAAAGATTGTATGCCAGGAATACTTTATACTAAGCTTAATTCGTTTAATGTACCCACGAGCAACTTTACATTGTGCTATTTTGTAAAGTTATGTATGTATGTATGTATTGTTATACTATTTGCACAAAAATAAATTGGTTATATATTATATATAGGACAAACTCCGTAAATCAATAGCTTTCTCAGGCAGGAATGATCTAACTTTAAATATTTAAATACCATTTATAAATAAATAGTCTTTCCAGGCTTATACAATGTGTATAAAGATTCGTTTAAATATGGTTGTTTCCTTTTCAGAAATATAATTGGCAGCTTGATCTCAACAATTCTGTATTAATGCAGAATAACAACATTTCCGTATTAATGCGCCAGAATAAAAGCAATAGCTAGCCTGCAACCACTGCCATGCTTCTCGGTTGGTATGGTGTATTTTGGGTAGTAAGCTGTGTTTAGCGTTCTTCAAATCTAGTGACTGGGCTTCAGTCCAAAAGTAAAATTTTAGTCTCGTCTGACTTTAAATATTTTTATTCTCTCTTTTTTTTTAAACATATTTTAAATGCAGTGTTTCTATTTGATTCTTTTCATTTGAGTTTTATTTACTCTGTAAAAAAGTGATAGAGCTGTGAACCAATTACAAGCTTCTTCCTAAAATCATATTTTTACATTTTCTCAATGGATTATTTACCGTTAAACAATGTGAATCATAGGCTATGTACATTAAAGTGAGCCTAAATGTATAATGGGACCACACTCATTGAGGAACTTCAATACAGATTCCTCAAACATAAGGAAGCTTTTGAGGATTGAAAAAGGTTTAATGCCACATACTCTGAAATCTTTGCTAAATCCTTAAATCTTATGCTATCAGCTTTGGTCATTTTAGACAAGGTCGTTCTTTTTTGAAGCTCTGCATTCATTTGATGTATGTTAAATCACAATAATAACCATAACTCTAACTTTTTAATGGAAGTATAAGAAAATTTGAATTACAAAAACAATTTAAATACATTTTGTATGTAATTTATATTGCTAATCAAAGCTTAATATGAGTTGTAACAGAAATACAATTCTATTCCTGTTTACGACAAATATGTTTCATCGTAATATATATACTCCTCACCAAAATTAGGAGATACTTCATTTTAAAATATCCTAACGAAAGAGCCCTCGATTTTTGTATCCAACCTTAATTTTGAAATATACCCCAATGGTAGTCCCTAATTTTTGTGAGCAGTGCATTTGAGGCATGGCATGTAATATACTTCATTAAGTAGTTGTTGATTCAAATTGCTGCATGTTTGTATGGCATTATATAATATAAAGCCAAGTGAGAACATGTGAATTTGTAAATAACAGTTTGAAAAATGCCACACAATCGTGTTTTATTACATTTTCAGCATACCACACAGATTTGTAAATCAACCCACAAAAATCCACCCACATTACGCAATAAGTTTTTACTTCCAGTGCTTCCGATGAAACATGCTGTGGATTCTAAAACCATGTATTGCAAGCATTTGGCCTAATAACTAGTGATACCTTATCCGAAGTACTGCTGTCAAATGCTAAAGTTTCTCCACAAGATGAAGTACTTGTCCCAAACTATCACAATCCCTACAGGTTTTATATCATTTCTGATTCTGATTTTTGATTGTTGTATTTTCCTCTTTGTATTGTAATGTATAGAACCCACTGTAAGCAGCAAGTGTCATAATACTTTCCTCTACCTCTTGTTTACATTTACATCGTTTGGTGGATGTAATTCAACAGTAAATTGTATTTACTTAAAGCATGTCTATTACTGTTCTCCTGTATGAACACTCCAATGCTGACCAAGCTAAATTTCCTGTAACCTATAAACGGTTTAAGAATACGAAAAAAGAAATAAAAGTATGTAAGTTAATGTTTATTAGTTTAATTACTAAATGAAGAGGTGTGTCTTCAGTCATTATTCTACCACTGATTTGTGTAGATATATACCTCTCACAAAAATGAGGGTAAATTTCATTAAAAGATATTTCATTTTGAAGTATCTCCTAATTTTTCTGAGCAATATAAAATTGTTGTAAAAGGGTAATTCAAGTCAAGACAAATGGGAAGGGTACAAGGTACAGAGCAGTTTTAACTAATGCCATCACACTGGTAGGGACTGGTCCATGTTAGGCTTTGTATAAAAGTATGATTTGCATCAAGGTTTTGTATTTAATGTTTCCAGCAATAGGGACTCGGTAGATATATAGATACAAACATGGTACGCTGCTGCAGTCTGATTTAGATGAGGGAATCCATGCCTTGCATGCATTTTCCTAAATAACTACATAATTATCCCTCACATCTTGTTGGAGTGTAAACTTGTCAAATGAAAATCTGTCAAACGCCAAGTTTCTCCACAAGATGAAGTACTCAATATAATCCAGGAATCGTTCCAAACTACCACAATCCCTTCTGGTTCTGGGCAATTACTGATATGACGCAGCATAAATGTTGTAATGTTTTTCTACTTTACTTAGCTTGGTGATTTGGAATTGATGAAAGCGGTTTAATTGTTATGTTTTCCTCTTTGTATTACAATGTACAGAGTTACAGAACCAACTGTAAACAACGTGTTATCACAATTTTTTCTTAATTTTCTTGTATATATTTAGAACATTTAGCCGATGTATCTTAACTGTAAATTGTATTTCTTTCATATTGTGTTTTATGTATAAAGCATGTCTATTACTGTTCTCCTGTATGAACACAACAATGCTGATCAAGCTAAATTTTCTGTAAACTATAAACAGTTTAAGTATAGATTTTATATTTAATGTGAGCAGCTATAGGGACAAAGTGGTGGAAATACAGTAATCGAATAATTTTGAGTATTTGTGTAGATAGATACAAACAGGGTTTGTTGCTGCAAAGACACCTTGCATCAAAGCAAGCTGGAGTGTAACCCTGTCAGGCAATCTTCTTTCAAACACCAGGTTTTTCCACTAGATGAATTACTCAGTATAATCCAGGAATCGTCCCAAACCACCACAATCACTCTTGGTTCTGGTAATAGAGATTTAATTATTATATTTTTCTTTTTCTATTACAATATAAAATTACAGAGCCCACTTTCAGCAAGTGTTACCACACATTCCTCCACTTTCTCTTATTCACATTTTCTGTATATGTTATTTACTGTATATCATGTGCAGTTTACAGGCACAATGCATGTCTATTAGTGTTATTGTCCATGAATGCAGACACCAGTGTTGACCAAATTTCAAATTCATATAGCCTGTTTTAGTGTAGATGAATCAAGAAGCAACATAAGGTAAGTTTCATTTATTAATTTTTTAAACAAGAATGTGCAGTGCTTCTACTCCTTTAATTACTGAATGAATATGTATTTAGTCATTATTAGTAGACACCAATGGAAACTTTATTTCAGCACTTATTTACTTAGATATAGAAAAAATGCAGAGAGGTTTGTCATCCCCGAATCATAAGGTCAAGCCAAGTCAATGCAAATTTGATTTTAATTAATATCATCAGACTGGCTGGTTCTTTTTTATTTTGTATCAAGCAAGTTTTGAATACTTGGGCAGATTAAAAGAGGGGTGCACAGCTGCACTCAGAATCAGATGCAGGAATCATGGGGTGCACATGGAAAGACCTGTTAAGAGTGAATTGCAGAAGTCCAGCCTTGGGATAATAAGCCGCTGAATGACTTCCATGCAGATAATTGGTTAAATCCTGTTCATGTTGTAAAGGAAAAGATTACATGACCAGGTCAGTTTAGCAGCATAAGTCGAGAATGATAGCTGATTATCTGAAATAAAAATTTATTTAGTGTTTTCATAATTTTATTTTTAGAGATCAATACATAAGAGTTTTCCACAGAGAGACGAAGGAGCTCTGACACGGTATACTAGCTTCTGGAGGTTAGTCATATCTTCCAGACATGCCAAGGTGCAAGTCGAGACGTGAGAGAGGAAAGAAGATGTTTCATGTTATTGGAAGGGGAAGACATGTAAAGGTATGACTTTACAAATAGTGGGTGTTACGGTAGAAATAAAGAGCCCACTGAACCTGATGGGGCTCTTTTATAGAGTTGGTTTACATAGATATGGATCATCACCATGATCACTAATTAATTAAGCATTATGTGTTTTAAATGCAATTTTAGAATTCAAATGCTAGAAAGATTGGACAGGAGAGTCTAGTGGTTATTTGCACTCATCCTAGTCACTTCCCTTGTTTTTTTTACAGTTTCCACTCATTCTCTCTCCTTTTGAATGCATCTTCCTCTTATATCTTATTTTTTTCTCAACAGCATTTCTAGAATACTTGTTGTAGTGTGGCATACACAATTTTAAGAGGCACAACTGTACCCCTCTGTTAGCATAGCTGTGCATAATACTGCAAAAAGTTGGTTAAACAATTCAATTTAGTGATTAAACACTACAGTGGGCATTACTTACATTACACATTTTTCATAATTGTATTCATTTTGTTTTTGCTAACACAACTGATGCCTTTGCTAGTTTAATGAATGCCTTTGATGTAAAATAGTAATTAGTGTCATGGAATATTTACCTATGAGCTACCACTACATTTTAAATGTTTTTTTTATATTGATGTCCATTACTCCATGTGAAAAACTGAAAAAAGCTGTCTCTGACTGAAAGTGTCAGCCAGTCAGGAAAGATCATGCGGCATTATGAAAAATGTAGTTCCTGCTGTAAAATTGTGAGAGTCCTGTGGTTCTGCACAGCAATCCAGGATAAAGTTGACTTTTTACAGCTATTAATTTAGTGGGGCACACTAGGACATGTGCACTGCATACTTGGGCTTAATCTGCACTTTATAAACCAAATACTATACAGTATTTATATTTAGCGTATTTTACAGGAATTACTTAATCAATACATCATTTGTTTTTTGTCTGCATAAGAGCCAAAAGCTGAAGATGTATTTAGCTCCAGCTTGACATTTTAATACAGAATTATTCTGCTATTTTTACATTTAAATTTGGTACAAATTATATCACAGTGCTTGTCATCATAAATGTCTAATGATTTAGACAAGTAGTTTGATCACTGCTTAATTACATGCACAAATGAAGAAGCAGATGTCTTGGTTGCTTAATTAGGTTTAAGGAAAGTTGAAATTCATCAAAACTTCTTTAAAGGGGGCACTGCTGGTCTGCGCCAGGAAATTGCAGAGCCAGTCCTTGACCTCAGGTGGCAGCAAGGTATGAGCCCAGGACTCACTTTCCCTGACCCTCAGGCACCAGATCCTCCGCCTTAATTGCAGCAAATATTCTTTTTCACACTGATCTATACCATTCTCAGTCGTGTAACTTGCTGAGCCTCTTGGTGTGTCCTGCATGCCAGACTTGGGGCACAACTCCTAATGCGACAGCTCCCACCAGAGGCCATATATAAACCTAAGAGCTTCAGAATCCAGAAGTAGTGCTCTCCAGCCAATCTGGTTCATGGGCCTGGGGTCAGGTGTCACAAGAAAAGGACAGGATAAATCATTTTTCATACATTCAATGTACAGGGTGATCTCTGGGTCAGGGGTTTGGTTTGCAATCACATAACATATATCAGGGGTGCCCCATTTCACTTTTGGCCAAATTGCTCCCTTGATTTGTGGGTTGTATCAGAGTCTCATGGATTGGTGTTGTGTGTATTCTACACTGACAATACATAAAACAATTCTTAAAGAATAATCTCATCATTGTAAAAGCAGAATAATTAGAGGATTAGCAAAACAGCCAATGTGTATTCCAGCATATCCATCCCTATTCTCATCGACATCATGTGGCTTAAAAGAGAATCACTGTGAGGTCTTGGGGATCTGTGACAAAGACTGTCTGTGTTTATTTACACAAAAACATCAGTACAATATCCCTATAAACCTGCCTATACAATCTAACAGCTAACAAACCAGGCTCAGAAGGGTGCCCAGCATGACTGCCCTCCAGATTTGTGTCATATCGGCCTCCTGCAGCTACCAACAAACACCCTGTCATGGTCTCCTGCATAGAAAACACAATAGGCTAGCTGTGTGCTAATAGTCGCCTAGTGGGAAGACTTTAACAATCTCCTCACTTGTATGCACGTGCACGTACGCGCACACACACACACACACACACACACACACACACACACACACACACACACACACACACACACACACACACAC
>JAUZSV010032047.1:0-15439 GCA_034780495.1 Parotocinclus cesarpintoi | reverse complement strand
CTTAAAGATTTGGAGTGTGTCTGAATCTCTGACTAAAGTAGGAAGTTTATTCCATAGCTGAGGGGCCAAATATGAGAGAGCTTTTCCCCCTGCTGTTACTTTTTTAATTCTAGGTACTAAGTCCATAAATAATGGATATAGAGCTCCAATGTTTATCTGAACCATTTTCAGGAATAATATAATAATAATATATCCCCTTTTAAATATACAAACTTGACAATTCTGAATGGTTTTAGGGGGAAAAAAAATGATGATTCGTCTTCCTTCATTTGTTGCAGCTTGGATTAGAGGAAGACGAAAGAATCCACCCACTGTAGAGGTAAAGTATCAGTAACGATGTGATTTTTATTAATTTCCTTCTTTTGGCTAAAGAGATTTTCATTCAAAAGTTTGTCAGCCTGGCTCAGAGATCCTAAGAAACACACAAACAATCTCTGATGTAACTTTGACCAGTTTAGACAAGAGATTTAAATAGCAGAGGATGTCATTTAGGAAATGCAGGACAGGTAAGAAGTCAATACACACCAGTGGTGCAGGGCTGGATTGGGTGGCATGTGAACGCATAGGAATAGAGAATCACAAAAACTATGTACTTTCATTTTGAAATATCCCATAATTTTCATGAGTAGTATAGTTAGGTTGTCGGGGTTGGTTGGTTGGTTTGCCCAGAAAGAGAAATCCTGATAGTCTTGACACAGCCCAAGTACTAGAGAACAAACTTTGTTTAAATGTGTAAATGATGGAAGCAACTGTAGGGTGGTAAGATCACACCAGCACATCACTGACATAAAAACATATTTGATCTCTTGTCTCTTGTTCACTGAAGGAGTTACTGGAGAATCAGTGTTACAGAGAACAGATAAAACTCAAAGCTCTTGAGGCTGAAGAGAGAGACCGGGCTCTGCAAGCAAAGGAGTATGAAGAGGGACTCGTTGCAAAACCTGTGCAGACCCAAATCCAAGGTCATGCTGCTGCCACACATTTTGGACAGTCTCAAATCAGTGAGGATCCCGTTAGTACTGCGAACACGTTCGAGCCCGGCTCCTGGGCGCCTCCCAAGAAATAGGCCTATGGCTTATTCTCCTTATAAAAGGCTGAATGTGATTCTCATACGTGTAATATCACACTTTGGGAAACTGATGTCCATCTTTAGAGAGCATTATAAATAGATCCAGAGTTCCTTAGAAATGCTCAGTGCTCACTTTGTGTACTGTTAATTGTAAAATGTGTTGGTCTCTGCAATAGAATATATTGTAAAACTTATTTTTGTTCATCTTGATTAGCTCAGGCCAATTTGTGTGCAATTCTTACATGAGAAATCTTGATTTATCAAACAAATGTTTGGAAATAAAATCTGTAAACATTTGTCTATCAGCATGCACTGTTTCATGTTTCACTTTAATAGCCAAGGTCCTAAGAATTTAAATAAGAAATAAAAATCTGACTTCTTTACAGCTGACTCACATCTGAATGACAGAAAAATAAGTGCGCTAGTGAATCTTTTTCACAGGTGCAGACAGAAAAAAGAATCACGGTATTGAAAGCCATATTAATAACCTGGGGCCGTGTTCATAAATATTCTCAGAGTGCCAAGAGTAGCTGCTAGTTACAAATTCTATGAAAAAATTTTTTTAGAATTGTTGGCGTTTGCCGCTCAAAGTTTTGAGTAGATCCTAGTCAAGACATAAGTGATTAATAAAACTGTGAAGGCTAGAGACGACTTTTAGAAGGATTAGGAGTCCTCTTAAGCAGTCGAGAAAAATCCGGAAAGAGGACGAGGAAAAAGAAACCAAAACACTTATTATAAATAAAAAAAAGTCTCCAAACACTTATTATTGTATTATGTTTTTAGTCCAAATAAAGTAATAAAACTTTTGGAAGCAAATAATAGTGAAGTTTGTTTCCCTTCTTCTCAGTAGTCTTACTCAGATGTCACCTGAATACAGACAACATCCATTCTGATTATTAAATTTTAACACAATGATTATAACAGTAATAATTCCAGATTCTGTGGACAGTGTAAAGCAAAGCAGGCGACCGAAAATAAACTCAGTCGCACCGCAGTCGGACAATTCAAAATAAAACGCGTTGATTGGATGAACAAGAAGAGCAGAAACTTTCTCTGTTAGCTGATCTATAGTCTGAGATTGGACCACCAGTCAATAGTCGCTTATTTGAACCAAAACAACAAACAAATCCTATTATATACGTGTAATGTTATTCGCTTATTTGGACCAAAGAACGTGAGAGAAAAATAAGCCACAAGTCGCCACCTAGCGGATGCAAAGCGGATCAGCGATTTATGGGAGCAAAACCAGCGGGAGGTGAAGACGCATACCACTTTCTTTCCGCGTCAGATCACACTGGATAAGTTCTTCAAACGTTGACTGGAATTTTGTAATAACTTGCTTTTTACAGTATTATGCTTCGCTTGCTGAGTACCTATACATTGTGTTGTAGATAGTTTCAAAAAACTTGTTTGCAAATCAATTTTTCAATAAATGAAGTTTGTAACCAACAATAGTTTTTGTTTGTACGTTCGCTATACGTGTAAATCGCACAATAAAGGTTTAATAAACATTTAATATGTTACATAGCACGTCCCATCTTGTAAAATAGGGCATGTTTGTTTAATCGGACCAGCCAGTTATTAGGACCAAAACGATCGCGTCCTGATATGGTCCCATTAACCGGAATCGACTGTACTTAGATTTTGTCGTGCAGCAGGTAGACTGGGATACTTAAAATGTTGTACGAGATACAGTTACAAAAGATGAATGAATAGACTGTATGCAGTGTGGGTATGCTAACCATGTTTATTGTGTGTTGACAGCTGGGTACAGAGTTTTGGTCATGAAGGGCTTGGTCTTCTTCTGGATGTACTGGAGAGGCTCCTGCACAAAAAACAGTAAGATACTACACTACAGACATGGCTGTAATTCTACAGGGCAATGGCACTTTGTTTGCGTTTTCTTTACTGCATTTTAAGAAATATGTCACTATATAGCAGAGGTGGGAGGAAGTCACTCATGTGCAAGTCTCAAGCAAGTTCCAAATCACTGTGGTGAGAACCAAGAAAGTCGAGTCCCTTCTAGAAGTCAAGCAAGTCAAATCTCATGATCTAGACAGGTTTTCACATTTAAATCAATAAAGCTGGTGGCTAACAAGTTTTATTACAACATTAACTTAGCCTATTAAACATTAAATATACATCAAACGTGCAATTCCCTAACTTACTTTTAACGGCTTACTTCTTCCTTCAGACGGGTCATGCCATTCCTGTTAACACATTTCTCGAAGGTGCTTCTTAAACATTTCTGAGCATAAAAAGTATTGTATGTACAGTGGATATGGAAAGTTTTCAGACCCTTTAAAGCTATCATTTTTTGTTTCATTTTCTCCATTTACTAAACTCAAAAAAAGTTCATTTTATTTATCATTCATGTACACTCATCATCCCATCGTGACATAAAAAACAGACGTAGAGATTTTTGCAAATGTATTAAAAAACATCTGAAATATCACATGGTCATAAGTATTTAGAACCTTTGCTTAGTATTTAGTAGAAGCCTTTTGAGCTAGTACAGCCACGGGAATGATACACCAAGTTTTTCAAACCTTGATTTGGGGATTCTCTGCCATTCTTCCTTGCAGATCCTCTCCAGTTCCATCAGGCTGGATGGTGAACGTTGATATATACAACCATTTTCAGGTCTCTCCAGAGATGCTCAATTGAGTTTATGTCAGGGCCAGTCAAGAATGGACACAAAGCTTTTCCGACACAGAGCTTTTCTGAAGCCACTCCTTTGTTATTTTAGCTGTGTGCTAACAGCCATAAAATAAAACTTTATAACGTAATATAACTTTTTTGTTTTTTTATTGCAAAAATGAAAATGTTTAAATAAGAAAATTAAGTCCTTTCAAGTCACTGGTTTCAAGTCTCAAGTCATCATGACCAAGTCAAAGTCGAGTCTTTTATCAGTTACTCAAGCAAATCTGAACTCCTCAAATTTAGTCAAGTCATGAGACTCAAGTCCCACACCTGTGCTATATAGGGATTATCTACTCAAAAGTACACATTTTTAAATAAAGAATATGAGAAATATTTTTTCGTTTTTCCTGATCAATCATGTTTATTGGCTGGTCAGTCTCATGTAACCTGTTCTGCGCCAGTCACACACTTGCACAGCAAACGACCGTGACAGCGATGCCAAAACGGCACAATGCTTTATTTCAGAATTCAGTTTGTGTACACATTCAAATTGTTCAAGTGGGACTGCTGCTGATGCATGTTCATGACTTGGAAGTATTAGATTTCAATTGTGTTTTGAGTGCTACTTAGTCAAATAGTCAGCCATGCCAAAGCTCTTTAAAGCATGCTGTTTTTTACTACTGTCCATGCAGAGTGCAATTGTGTACAGGCAATCAGCAGGGAGGACCAACTCAAACATCCAGAACAACAATGTAAAAGACCTTTAAACAGCATTGTCCCACTGAATATAAGCAATTTAACAAAACAAACAGGTAAAGAGATTAAAGATAAAGCTAGGTACAATCCAGAAGCCACTGCTATCTTTCTTTAGCAGTGAAGTTTTCATGAAAAGCAAACTTATTGTAAGAAAATAAAGAAAATCGGAATCACCTAATCATAAGTTAAAAAAATTAATAAATTGACAATCGGAATTGCCCAAGAAAATTGCAATCGGTAAATCTTTAATACACTGGTCACAAAAATTTATAAAAAAGTATAATTATGCACATTGGATTACCACAAGCTCTGCTTTTAATTACTCTTGTACTCCAATTTACTCTTGTAATTTACAAGATTCACGTTGACTGTAAAACGGCAATAGTTTATAGACATAGTTGGTGTACACGAGAGCTAACGCTGAATGATCTGTCAGACATGGTTTTTCAGAGGCATGCCAATTTTTTTGCAATGCTATGGTTTAACAATCGGGCCTGCCTATTAAACAGTTTAGCCATGATACCAATATTAAGCAACTGAAAAAACAAACATTCTGTGGCATTCTGTGGCAGCCTAGCTGTTAAGGTACTGGCCTCTAGACCTGAAGGTCCAGGGTTCAAATCTCACCTCTGCCAAGCCGCCACAGTTGGACCCTTGAGCAAGGCCCTTAACCCACAATTGCTTGGATTGTAAGATTGTATAAGTTCTAAGTCGCTCTGGTTAAGGGCGTCTGCTAAATGCAATAAATGTAAATGTTTTAAGGACTGTGCTGAGCATGTTGTTCTTTTGTAAGCTGGAACAATTGTGGCTATTTTTAACTATTGACTATTGGCTGATGTCAATCACTCAAACACTATCTGTTATAATGATCAGATAATAATATTAGTTTACAGGGTTAAACTCTTGTCTTCAGCTCAAGCAGTAAAATGCTTTGCAGATCTGCAGATTATAGTGTCGAAGATATTTTGTATAGAGTAGCTGTAACTAACTCTAAAGGTGATTTTTTTTTTTTTTTTACATGCAGTACACTGATCAAATTTAATTATAACTAACCAGAGATAAATATCAGCCAGCAATGCAGACACACGGAGCACGAAATGGGCAGGAATAGATGATGTCCGACTATCATGTACTTTTCTTACTAATCATGCCTCTCTTTCTGATTTCTAGCCAGGAGAAGGTTGATAAGAAGAGTCAGCACAAAGTCATCCAGTGCCTAAAGGCTTTCATGAACAACAAGGTAATACAATCAGTGAAGAGCACGTTCACTATACAGCAGCCTGCTTCTCTGCTAAAGATTACCGCTCATATTGGCTGGATTGCTTTTGTAATGTAAAGCAATCTAATGATACTCAGAGGCACATTTCAGGCCTAAACTGAAAGAGGCTCGAGTGCTACTCAAGTCCATTTATACTGAAGGCCTGTTTATGCTGCGTGGGAGTTTTTTAATGGAAAAATATACAATATGTTTTGTCATTCCAACCTTCTTTAAATTCCCCTGGTACGGAGATTACGTTTTCACATCGTCAAAAATGACGCAGAAAGATTTGTGCAGTTAGCTAATGTTTAAAAAAAAAATTTTTTGGTTTGTTTTTATGAAATATATAAAAAAAAAATAAATAAATAAATAATAAAAAAAAAAAATATATATATATATATATATATTATTAAATGAAATATATTTTAGTTTTTGTGAATTTGAAAATAAGGGAACACTGTTACATGCAGTCCCTGTGAGGTACTCTGATTGGTCAGTATGATTTTAGAAACTAGAACAGACTTTGCGCTCTTTTTTTTTTTTTCGGCAGAAGTCGGACTCGGTGTGAAAAGGCCTTAACTGAGCTTTTTGTACATGTATGTAAGTCTAATAATGGCACTAAGTTTGTATTGGGCATGGTGAATTTTAAGCTCTGCTTTACTTCCTTATAGACTTGGGTACATAAATGATTCAGAACATATTGACATATATTGGCTGGTCTTTTCACTTGTTTGGTGTATGGGTTTGGGCTTCATCGGCACTGCATTATTGTGCCTCTGGTTCTGAGGGCTCGATGCTCCCTGCTGTCTTCATGTGGCTCGAGATGATAAGAGCTGGATTTCAGAATAACGGGTGTCTCCTGTTTGCTTCTCTGAACTCAGAAGCGGGTTTCCCAGGCACGACTGCTGGAGCGGTCTGGAGGGGCGTTTAATGATTTGGCTACCCCTGTTAGTTCAGCCTGTTAGAAGTGGATCTCCAGTGGGCCCTCTGATGTGCTAGAAATGGCCTGTGGTCTTGTCAGTCTCTTTCTCTCTCTCATTCTCTCACTCTCTCTTTTTTACTCTTTTTTTCACTCACTTTTGCTGTCTCTCCTAATAGTCAGTCTCATGTTTGCACAGCAGTGACAGAAATTACCAACTATTTGGTTCCAAAACACTTGAAATAGATTGATTGGGTGGTGATGGTAAACATGCTTCCTGTGGTGAAGAGTGAAGTGAATCGGAGCCCAAAATTATCATGCTGTGATCAGTTCATATGCCAAAACCTATTTTGGTCATTTTTCTTCTTTGTTATTTGTAAAGACGAACGATCTTACTCTGACATGTCTTTGAAATTAGATTAGAAGCCTGTAGTTGGATTTATTAATGTCCCTTTTACGCTAATTGAGATATCCATCAATGTCTCTCAGAAAATACCTGGCAATTGATTACATCTCTGTTCTATATTAAGCATGCTAGTTATAATGCTGCGCTCCTACTAAATGGCTTAAATGCTGGAAACAATCTGTAAACGTAAAAAACGTTCTACTGAGAGCTAATCTGTACCAACTCTTTCCAAAGCAGCTATTGAAATAACATTGCTTTCGCGATCGTTTTGGTCCTGATATTACCATCATACCACCTGATATTACCATAGGGCTGGTCCGATTAAACGAACATGCCCTGTGTTACAAGACGGGGGATGATATGTAACATATCATGATATGATATGTATGTTTATTAAACATTTATTGTGCGATTTACACGTATAGCAAACGTACAAACAAAAACTACTGTTGCTTATGAACTTTATTCATTGAAAAACACATTTGCAAACAAGGTTTTCAAAAGAATCTACAACACAATATATAGGTACTCAGCATGCGAAGCATAATACTGTAAAAAACAAGTTACTTAATTCCAGTCAACGTTTTATCCAGGGTGATCTGACGCATTCTCTTGCTGGGGCTAAGTGGCGACTTGTGGCTTGTTTTTGTAGTAAATGGAAATGTTAGGTAAAGACCTGTAGGTGGCAGTAGAGGGCTGGGGAGAAAAACTGGAGTTTTCTGGTAATTATGCCAGACACAGAGTTTCTTCACGGATATTACATACTGTACACGTTCTTTGGTCCGAATTTTGGTCCAAATAAGCAAATAACATTACACGTATATAATAGAATTTGTTTCGGTACTTGGTCCGAATAAGCGGCTGGTCCCATTAACCGGAATCGACTGTACATAAGAACCGAGTTTCTTAAGCAAAATCTCATCTTATTCTGGGGAAAAAAAAATACTGATCAAATGAGCTTTATCCAGTTTCAATAGTGATCCTGCCTGGCAATTGCCCCAACAGAATGTATACAGAAAACAGTATACAAATGGTTATCAAAATTATTTAAGCACAACATTATTAAACACAAGTGGTGCAGTAGACGAGCATATCCTCTGTGCCCATGAAATCCCTAAATGAAATTGCATCGGTTAAGGTATTGGATTCATATTTTGTCTCTACTGCCATGGTTGGGTCTTGAGAAAGACCCTCAATCCACCCTTGCTTGGATTGTCAGACAGTTTGAGTTGGTCTGGAGGAGGAGGACGTTTACTAAATGAAAACGTAGTTGTTGGTAGGTCTGGCATGATTAGACGGTTAAGGTTTCAAATAACATCTCTCCCAGGCTGCCACTGTTGGGTCCTGGACCAAAATCTTTAAAACGCTTGCTTGGAATGTAGCAAGCCGTTTTAACTGCTTTTAACTGTTTTAACTGGATAAGCTCTGCAGTGTCTGCTAAATAATCAAAGATCATTTAAAAATAATTCAGTTTACACTGCACCCCCAAAACAACACGGTTAATGTCATGCCTAAATCAGGATAAAAACATAGACAAAAATGAGTTTCGATTGAAATTGATTACTTGAATCTTGAGTCAGTTAAAAAATTTCTGGCCTAACTAAAAACAAGAGGATCAGGGCATACTGTATCCACTCACAGATACTAAAGACCAGACATTCCTGTCGTGTACCGTGCTTGTCCTGTGTGGAGACAGCTGTCTGTTCTGTGCGATTCTGTTCCTGTGTCTGAGTGCCAAATGCTCTTGTCATTCCACATCCCTGGGGATTTTCAGAGTGATGGCCACATGTAGGTTTCATGCTCATACCTCAGTTTTTTTTTTTTCTCCTTTTCTCTCTTATTCTGACATTTACACTGCTGTTCCAAAGGCAGCTAACTGTGAAAATTTTGGGGGAGACCCAACTTGTATTGCATCATTGTTTTTTTTGAGCTTTAAGTGTGTAACCACAAATTTAAGGCGGTCATTGTCCATATTCATTTTTCAATCTACCCCTCACACTGGTTACCAGATGCTAAAATGTCCTGCTCATACTGTTGATTATTAAAAGATTTTGCCATCACCACAGCACTGCTTCTACTGACAAAATATGTATTCCTATTAATAATAGTAATAATAGATCATTCTTGTATAGCACTTTTCAATAACCCGAAGACGCTTATAATAAAGCCAGGAGTACACACAAATGAGAAATGCAAATGTAGCAAATACAGTGTTCCCTCGCCACTTCGCTGTTCACCTTTCACTGACTCGCGTGTTTTAAAAAATATATGAATGGAAAAAAAAGATTGCGGGTTTTTGCGGAACTCGATCTGCACGTGTAGTACGTGTAGTATAAACGTATACATGTATTTGATCAACTTTTACATTAAAAAATCATAACATTTATAAAAAATATATTACAAATATTAATTCTAACAGTAAAGGAATGTTATAAATCATAAAATATTATGATTTATAGAAATTGTGTATTTACTCAGCGGATGAATACTCACCAAAACAAGAAGTAAGACTAGAACATCGCACGCCTGAGTCGCTATTTGCCGACATGTCAAGTTTTTCTGCTGTGTTGTGTTCACGGTTTGGGAAAGTTTCATTATAGACTGAATTCATTCGAGCCCTATGATGCCACCCAAACGTTCTACAAGTTCTACGGCTATAAGTGTATTAATACTTAAATAAATATAGCGTCTCTACTTTGCGGATTTTCGTTTATCGCGGGTGGTCCTGCAATCCCCCCCGATAAACAAGGGAACACTGTAATATAAAGCCACACTTTATACACACTGTTTACAAAAACTAAGGAATGAAACATCCCCCAATTTTTGTGAGTAGTCTATAGTAATGCTATAGCTATTTATTTGAGCTAGATCTGTTTAGTCTGTTTACGCTGATAAGGTGGTTGATAGTTGTTGCTCGTATCTGTTTATGTTGTCAGTATGGACTGGAGCGGATACTCGGGGAAGAGAAGAGCTTGGCCCTGCTGGCCCGAGCTATGGATCCTCGTCAGCCTGCCATGATGACAGACGTTGTCAAGCTGCTCTCTGCCATCTGCATAGTGGGAGAGGAGAACACGTACGTCCCTTTAGTGACCATGCTGTTTTTTTTATGTAACTGTAACCTCCAACAAAAATCAGTATTGCAATTTTTTTTCAACATCAAGCTAGCCTTGAACCTGTTTTATACTGCAGCACCTGCCATTATGCACTCCGTTATCTGAAAATTGTAACATCACGATTTATACCTTGATTGTTAATCACTTGGTTCTAAATAGTTTATCTCCAGTATTGCGATAGCATACATTATATTTATACATATTGTTGGCACTACCTTTTGAATTCTTAAGTAAAAGCAAATAACATCAGCTGTTCGTTAGTGAAATGCATATTTTAGAGCTTGTATTTATGTATGTATGTGTTTGACTAGTTAGATTGTTTAGGTGTTTCCCTCACAACTCTAAACTAAACAGGAGACAGTAACAGAGTTTTAATTTAAATTTACATTCTTTCAGTTATATCAATTATGTTAGATGGATGCAGCGTTATCTTTTTAATTGCATGCTTTTTGATGTTTCTACATCACCATATCAGGACCGGCTTCACTGTACGTTTACTTTGACTTTTACAGGTATGTCATTACATACAGTATGAACTCAAGATATTTCATGTTTTGTCTAGAAATGCATAGAAATGTTTGGATGTCCCTGGAAAAGATGTTGCCCTATGTTGCTATAAAATCTTATTGTACTTATCTGCATTAATGCTGCCATCATCGAATCGTAAATTACTATGCCAAGGGCACTAACCCAACCCCATTTCATGACGGGCTCTGATTTATGACCTTTTGGACAGTTCATGACGTCTGGTTGGTTCTTTTTTTCTGGAGTCGAGTGCGCACAGCTTCCATTTTTCCACAAACTATCTGGGATACTGATTAATAACAACACTTTCACAGTGTGATGGTCCAAGGCATTGTCACTTGTGGACATAGTTAACATTAGGCTTCTTTTTTTGCACAGTCATTTTATGAAGGTTTTGCCCATGTGGTTAGATCATCTATTGTTGAATGACAGTTCTTGATGTAGTGCTGTTTGAGGGATCGTAGATCATGGGCGTTCAACTGAGGATTGTGCCCTTTACACAAGTTCCTCGAATAATTTTTCTCATACATTTGTTGATATCCTGAAGATCTTTCCACATTTGCCACCTTTTATGGTTACTGCTTTTGTACCAAACATGATTACAATCACCAGGACTGACATCACACCATTCTGTAGTTTTTATTCATTTATTTATTTTTAACTAGTCCCAACTTAAAAAAAAATTGAAGTACAAGGAAAATGTGAACTCTTGGGTTCATACTTTTGCAATGAAATGAAACTCAAAGTAAATGTGATATTTTTGTTATGTTTTGTTGTCTTGGTGTCAAGTTCGGCTGTATGTATGTTCCTGTGTCAGTGCTCCTCTGGTTGGGTGCTCTGATTTTGTGAAATGTGCCAACCAGGGGTGTGCAGATGGAGCAGCAGCTCAGCTTTTTTGATCCCCCATATGATCATTAGCAGTACACTTCCTCACTCTTTATCGCCGTCATTAATTGGTCTGTATTCTGTCTGTTTACTTGCAGAATTCATCTGCAGCACACATTTCACACAAATAAACAGTCATTAGCGGTGCTTTATTAAAATGCCCGTCGTGTAATGTATCACTTTTGTAGCTATGCCATTTAAACGCAGCCTTGATTAATTATGAAGCTTTAGATTCCCACTGAGAAAATTTTCAGAACTTTGCCGCTAGTCTTGGTCTTTTTGTGTAGTTTGTGTATTTGATATTATTGTGCTTTTAGTTTGGAGAAGGTGCTCGAAGCCATCACCAGTGCTGGGGAGAGGATGGAGACCAGTCGCTTTAGCCCCATTGTCCAAGGACTTACTGACCGTTCCGTCCAGCTCCAGGTAAGAGTTGATCTCCATTTCTCTGAGGCTTAAGTCATGCTATGACACCATTTCTTAACATATTGTTAGCTGTACATGTTCACCCTGATCCACTGAGGGAGTCTTAAGATTTCTTTTAAACCTTTATTACAGTAACGTGTACAGGTGTGAAAGTAAGGAAGTACAACGCTTTTTTAAAAATTAATTGTATTTTAAATTGTATTAATGTGGGGTTTTTTTGTGCGTTATTTGTTTTCTTGAGATATATTTTTATCTTCCTCCACTAATTTCTCCCAGATAGAAATGTTGGATTGCTGCAAAACTTATACATGCATACAGTTATGTCCCATGATGATCTGTAAATGATTACAAGTGTGCTCTGTAGGCGTGAAACTATACCCGAATTTCACAGTACGATACATGTTGCTGTTTTTGCTTCACAACATGATACGTTTTCGATACAACATGGAGAAAGAGAATTTCTTTCATTTTTTTGATGTAGAGGTAAAAGATGACTGGTAAAAGAAGTTTACATAGACAAAAAAAATATACAAACGAACCATACAAATCTTAGTATGATAACCTGAGTACATATGAAAACTGCACTTGCTTCAGCAAGTTTATTTACAATTTAATCCTGTTTCCTTATAAAGTGCCACTATTACTTTCTGGGTGAAATGAGCGCGAGATAGAATTTTATAACGAGACCCAATTACCCCCAGCAAATTGTGGAATCCAGGATCGTCTGCAACAGAGTAGGGCTGCAAATCAGAAGCTAGAAACTTTCCTATACTGCAGATGGCTACAACTCTGTAGTGTGGGTTCAGAAATGGCGCAGCAAATAATAAAAAAAAATCTTAATGTTTTCGATTCACAGGTCGTATCGTATCGAAACCCCCGTATCAAAAAAAAATAAATAAATTACTATATGTATTGTGAAACTCCAAGTGCTCTGATTAGACACTGGGTCTTGCCACAAGAGATCATAGAAGTGCTTCCCTTGCTGCTCTATAAAAAGGCCGTCAGTGGCTACTTTTGGATAGTGCACATCTTGGTGAGTAATTGACGACTGCTAGGCACGTCCCTATGATGCATTTGTAGATCCTCCACTCTGTTTGCTGAAGATGGTGTCCCAGCTGGTCCCATATCTGCTTGATTGGTTATACATCTGGCAATCGGGCAGACCAAGGAAGTGTTGCAGTCTGGCAGAGACACCCTTGTTGTGTGTGGGCGAGTATTATCCTGCTGAAGTGCTGAAGCCTTAACAAATTACTTTCTGGTAAGCGTCTCGAAATCGTCCAAGCAGAGACTGGGGTGTGCAATAAAGGTGCCACCTGTGCCGGGGTGGTGGACAAAAGAATCGTCGGAGCTGCTTTTTAGTAGATCGAACGGTACTCTTTACTGATGATCTGACTGGGTTGACCAGAGCCTATTCACCATGTGCATGCCTTCATGGAACCACAGCTTCTAACACTTTCTAGCAGCTTAATAGAAATGGCCTGATGGCTGGCTGTTTTTTGAAACAACCATCCTGCTTCTTTCAGGCCATTGACATGTCCTCTTTCAAACTTTATCACCTGGGCAAAATTTCCAAAAGTGCATCATGTGAAGCATGTCTAGCAGAAACAATCTCTCAACAAGAGGTACACTTCCAAAAAGTAGCCTCTGAGAGCCTTTTTTTTTTTAGAACAGCAGGGGACACACTTTTACACCCAGTGCCAAATCAAACCATAACTAAAGTCGTTTGCAAATCTGCCGGCCACAGAACTGCATGCTGAAGTTCTCAGCAATCTAAAAATGTATTTTTGTCATTGAGTGAATATTTCTCTCTAGTATTTCTGTTTGTCTTTTTAACAGCATTTCTATCTTATTTATATCAGCATTTGCTCGAAGTGCCATTAACAATAATGGTAGTAAAGCTCTTTAACTGCCAAAGCGGAAGAGAAATAATTACCTTAAAGTGTATATGCAGGTAGTATGCGACGGACAAGAAAAATCCTTTTATTTATAAGTGATAACCGGATGATCCCCAGTGGAAGGCTCTCCCATGTCTCTGTGGAGAGGAGTGGAATAAAGAGCAGAGGAATGTGAATGCCACCTTCACAGGGGGTGGAAAACGGGACGAGGAGGACTTTTTTTTATTCAGCTCCCTTAAAATTCATTCTAAGACTTATCTAAAAATCTACCAGCTCTCCCACTGCATTAAACTCCAATAGAGAAGTGACTCCACTCTCTTGGTGGATTGAATGGAGAGGTTTTTTTTTTTTTCTCACCTACGGTTTAAAAAGCTTTGGTGACTTATTTATTTATTTCCCATTGTCCTTTAAATTTCTATTTTCTAAAAACGGAGCTTCCCTGTCTAGCCTACAGTTACTACTGTAATATGGCAGCAAGTTGCCCATTTTGGAAGCCAAATGATGCCAACCACCACCCAAACGGCAACTTCACTGTGTAGAAAAGAGCCATAAGAGCGCTGTAAATCCTCTATTCAGTATCTGTAAGCTCTCAGGTGCTTAAGAATGGCTAGCGTCACTGAGACTGCCTCATTGCAGCATTTGTGACCACAGAAACTGCATAGAAAATCGAAGTACTTTCGCTAGTATCATAGTGTTTTAACCTTAAAATGGTCTATATGCTGTTTAAATTCTACCCTCTGGCAACACTGAGGCAACTCATTTACATTACCTTAGTGACTGTTCGAGTAAGTGGAACACAGCTCACTAATTGCTGTTTTTGGATTCTGTTTTCCATTATTCAGTAACTTATTGAGTGTGCTGTTTCTGTGACTTGACTAGATAACTATTCATATGCTAAAAAATGCTATTTTTTAACATTATTAGTGACTGTTTAAAAGTTCCTAACTGTTTTCCTAACTAACATATTTTTTTTTTTCTTCGTTGTTTTTAATGTTTTTGTTTTTACAGCAAAATCAGGCGATTATGGGAGGTCCTGTTGTGACATGTTTAACTTTTACCAGCATTAGTGGACTGTTAACATAATGACCTATTTTTCAATAGCACTGTAGATTGTAGGTAGTGAGGCTCATTCCGTTTTAGGTTGTGTTTTATTTTTTGGTGTCTTTGTATTCTTTTACACTGCTAAAATAAATCTGTTTTAAATAATCTGAAATAATAAGACAATAATCTGTTCTATTAAAATGTTCTTGCGTTAATTTAGTGATTTGCGATCATCTGTTTATCCTGATATTTCATTAGTACAAGGTGTTTGGTCATGTTTTTTTAAATGGCTTTTCATGGCGGCTCAGTCTTTAACATTCTTTACCATATGGCTGGGCAGCACGGTGGCTCGGTGGGTAGTACCTCTTGCCTCACAACAAGAAGGTCCCTGGCTTGGGTCCTTTCTGCATGTTCTCCCCGTGTCTGTGTGGGTACTCCGGTTTCCTCCCACAGTCCAAAGACATGCGTGTTAGGTTAATTGGTGTCTCCAAATTGTCATTGACTTG
>JAUZSV010031936.1:0-15439 GCA_034780495.1 Parotocinclus cesarpintoi | reverse complement strand
TCTTTTTTTCATTTACCTTGGAAGAACAAAAATAATGGCATAATGGCCTGCCCACCTAGCTAGCTGGGTGGAGTTAAATAATGGCTAAAACAGCACTACAGTGGTATGACCAGTGACAGACAGACTGGTCAGTCACGGTGACCGATATCATGTATTCTGATAATGTTCAAGTATTATGGTAATTAATGTACTTCACTATGATTGTTACCCACATGTTACTCTGCCACATTATCATAGCAGTTGTAGTATTGTAAGGCTATAGGCAGCATATGGTGTTTGCATGTTTAGGTGTCAATTGGCATAGGCCATGTGACAGCATATTGTGGTAATTAATTAGCCTATCAGTCTTTATGAGATGGCTTGTTAGTGGACTTGTTGGTGATTTGTTAGCAAAACCTAGATAAACGAAATCTCCTGATCAATATAATGAAGAAGGATTTTGTATTTTTTACCGTAACACCTGTCCCTGATTACTTTCTCTTTGTTTTGCCAGGTGTGTCAGCATCTCTGGGATCAGTATGAGTGCTCCGCAGTGTAGGAACTGTGGCGGGGCCGATATAGACATCGACCAGGCACGGGGCAGTGCTGTATGCACGGCCTGTGGTTCTGTGCTCGAGGACAACATCATTGTGTCTGAGGTGCAGTTTGTTGAGAACAGTGGAGGAGGGGCGTCTGCTATTGGACAGTTTATTTCAGCAGATGGTATGCTGCTTTCCTATGCAATTTGTATGCATGTGCTTCAAGTTTTACAAGAACAAGTGAAAAGCATGATATAATGTGTTTGGACAGATTGTGAGCCATTTACATGCAGGGGTGATTTGGTGGGTAGCACTGCTGCACCTGAATGGAGGCTCCATGTCTTACCTTTGTCTCTGTGGGTTTCTCAAATCAAGTTCTAGAAATTCAAGTCACCAAATGGGGTGCCTTTAAAAATGACTACAATAAGTTCAAATTTCTGAAGAATACTTGGCTTCTTTTTTGTTAGTTATTAACTGAAACATTTATTATGTGTTTATGACTGTACTGAAAGCTATAAATATGTTCTTGTGAAGCTAATGTAGCAAACTCTGAGATTCGACCAGTACCACTACTTCATAATTAATGACTTCAGTGGAAATTCATACTGAACCATCATCATGATGCTTCTCAGTTCCCCATCTATAATCAGTACACATTCTTTCAATGTGTGTATTTAATTGTATTATTTAACATTATATAGTTATGTTTGCAATGGTTATATTTGGTGGAAATGATCTGTTTTGCCCAGGAAAGGCTGGAATTTCCCACGGGAGTCACACTCCAGTTCGAATCATGCGACTTGAGTTTACATCTCTGATAATTACAGTAAACTTACAGCAAAGTGATGTAGTAATAAATGTCTATGAGAAATAAAATAGAAACCTGCATAGTACACAGAATAGTACTCAGCATGATTAATTAAATGTCACTGCCATGCTCAGGAAAATGTATTTAAATGTAATGTAAAATGCCTCAAGGCTGTATAAAGTGTCCTCAGTAACTGTCCAATAAATAGGCTAAAACCAATAATACTTGCAAATAAAGTAGTCAATAAAATCGTTTTCGATGTGAAAAACTCTATGCTGTAGGCATATGAGTTGACAAAATAAGCTTAAGCAGAAGGCGTTTATTACTTTTTAATAATTCAGTAACAATATTTTTGTACCATGTTCAGTATGGCTTTTCTGACGGCCGGATGCTGAAGTTTTGTGTGCTTCAGATGGAGCAGTGTTTCCTCTAGGATTTGCTTCAGCAGTGGCGGCAAAACAAAAAAGCAAACAAAAAACTTCTTTTTGACATGTTTTGTAAACCTCTAGGGCTCTCAGAATCACTTATCATGCTCGGTAGTTACGTTGGCGTTAAGCATTTGTATCTTTACAAAAAAGATTGTCTGTCTTTCTCTGTGTAAATTGTAAGTGACTGGTGATCTACTGTGGCTTTCTGTGGTCTCAGATATGGTTTTAACTTTACACGGTACAGCCAAAATGCAACCCAGTAATGACAGTGCCCAGATTATTGGTGTTAAAATGTTATTGTGCTAATACATGAATTCACTTTTAAATCCGTTGTAAGTTAAATGATCATAGAAAAGAGAATTTTATATATACTATATATATATCATAGCGTAGCCTAAATTAAACATACTTAAAGCACATTAACCTACAGTTGGGCAAAATCACTAAGATAAAACTTATTATTAATAAATTATTCTTGGTCCTATCTCTGTGGAGTCTGAATGCCTTCCATGTCTGTTTGGCTTTACTAGGGGTACACATGTACTCTGGGTTCCTCCCACAGTCCAAAGGTATGCTTTAGGCAAATTAGTGTCTCTAACTGTGCCCCTAGTGTGTGAGTGTATGTCCTCTACAATGGATTGGCACCCTGTCTAGCGTTGTTCCTGCCTTGTGCCCTATACTGCTAGCTAGGCATTGGCTCTCTCAAGTGCGTGTGAGCTAACTTTAAAAAGTATGAGGTTTCTGCTGAATGTGTATTTATGTTTGTTAATGAATTGCTATGGTAAAGTTGAAATACCGTTAGTTGGGTCATTGTAAAAAGGTCTGTACCTGTATACAGTGTTCCCTCGCCACTCGGTGTATCGCGGGTTTTAAAAAAATATTTATGAAAAAAATATATCACGGATTTTCGCTGTTTTGCGGGTTCCTGCGGAACACGTTCTGCACAAGGAATGTTATAAATCATAAAATATTACGATTTACAGTAAATAGCATATTTACTCAGCGAATAAATACTCACTAAAAACGAGAAGTAGGACTAGAGCATCGCCCTCCTGAGTCTCTACTTGCAGACATGACAAGATTTGTCTGTGGTGTTGTGTTCGCTGTTTGTGTTCCTGGAACGTAACCCCCGCAGATAAACGAGGGAACACTGTATACACAAAGAAAAGATCTGAATATTATATAGGCAGTATGGGATCACGTGGACAGAAAAAGAAATAAAGCCAAGATTTGCTTAGTGAATTAGTCTAGATACTGACTTTTGCCTGTGGAAGAGATTATTTTTTTTATTGTGTGTTTTCGTGTAGATATTCCCTGTATTTTCTATTTGCATCTTAATAAAGCTAGAAAAGTATTTTATATGTGATCATTATTACACTGCTTAAACAACAAATAAAAGGGTAGTCCCAGACTTTTGCACGGGACTGGAATATTTCGGCATAATTTAGGTGCAATACTTATTGCCAATTCACGCACTCATTTTGGTGCAAGTGTAAACGCCGTAGCATGTTATCCAGGTGCCGTAACAACTATACAAACATTGCGTTTTACAGTTTATTACTGTAAAATAAAGGGATTGTTTCACAGTGACTGTTGCGAGAAATCTGACAAAACAAACATTGATAAGCAGTGTGTGGCTGTAAATGCTCTCACAATTAAGCTCACAGCTCTTACACAACAACTCTTCTGAAAGAGTAAACACCATGATCCGTTTCTCTGAGTACTTACTTATTTTGAAAACTGAATACTGGACTTTTATTTTATCTTACCTACTTTATTGCTTGGCCCATTTGTTTTGGGAGTGTTTCATTGTTCCTTTTGTTCTGCTCCTTTAACAGGTAAAGCAAGATATGACGCGTGCGCGTGTGTGCGTGTGCGTGCGGTTGTAGCAACGTGAATGTTTTTGAAGAGAGGAAGGTCAACAGGAGGAGGATTGGTTGCTCCACAGTGCATTTTCACTGGTTACCTCAACAAACCAAAGCAGCCTGACTTCGTTAATAATAAAAAATGACATTACTCATTAAATTAAGAGTGTTGTAAGGACGCCAAATGTAAATTTGCAAGTTGCAGTTGAAGACTAAACAATTCAGGTCCCATTTCCTCATCATGTTCGCAGAACTGCAGGCACGCACAACAATCAGCCTGCACTTTAGCCTGTACGACATAAATGTTCTGCACACAATAAAATATCAGCTGACATTAACAGGGTTTATATAGATGATATCTCGGTGTTCAGAGGGAACAAAATCAATGCTTTCAACTTTACAATACTTTAAAACGGCGGATCAGAACGATAGATCGCCAAAAAGTTTGGAATAATGGCCTAATCAGTCAAATGCACTGCTCACAAATATATGGGGGATATTTCGAAATAAATACGAAGAGATTAAAAGAGGAGCTTTTGAATGCATTTCATTAAACAAGATCATCAGAGAAGCTAGTGAAAATTTAAAGAGTTCGATTACGCAAATGAGATTCTCATTGTTCTCAAATTATGGTGATAGAGTAACGTGATACATTCATGGGTGTGAACAGAAACGTCAAACTGGACGAGAGTGCCACACATTGACTGTTCAGGAGGGTGTATGGTCACCCAAGGCTGCTAAAACACACAGACACCAATGGGACATGGACAGGATCAGATTGTCCAGCAGTTCTTGTGGGATCCTCTTTATATTTATTTTAAAATATCCACTCATTTTTGTGAGCAGTGTAAACTACAGACAGCTCCTTTGATGTTTTTCCTTCTTGCTGCTGCCTCTGCCTTTTGTACTTTCAAGAATTGAATTTACTGGAGTGTTGCCACCACACAGGTCATCCGACTGTGTATAATTATGTGCCACGGTATTGAATATACTTTTGAATGATTGATTCTTCATCTGCCAAGCACTTAAAAACTTTTCTCCCTGACAGCAGGTTAAGCTCCATCAACTAATAGGATTGTTAACTATTGGTATGCAAAACTGTTGGTAAAATGAATAACATAGCAATATCATGTTTGTGTGGAAAAGTGGAAAATCTTTTATTTGTCATCAAACTAAATATATGCTTTAAACAAAGCAGGTGACTTTTAACAGTGAATTGTCTGCCCCACCATACACACTTAAACCAAAAACAGATCCTAATAAACCAGATTAGACATGCACCATGGTGTTCTCTCCCTCAGAAGAGGTTCTGCTGGGCCCATCACATTAGATTAGAGACTGGGAGCCACAAAACAGCTGCAGCCAGATCACAAACTCACATTAGACACCTGCTCTTATGGCTCACACACATACACATAAATGCATAGAAGAGTAAAGTGAATAATTTTACCCATGTCACAGATTAATGGGTGAGCTTTTTTAGTGCTATATATTCCTCTGATCTCTGAAGATACTGAACACCATAACATCTAATACAAACAATCTAATTACAAACTATAGAAACATCAAATAGGAGAAATTTGAAAGTCAATAGACAGATTTCTTCATGCCACCTTTATTCATTTCTTACTATTTCAAATTTATCAAACAAAGAAGAATTAGAAGTCAAAAACGTCTTACCCAAAGGAATTTCGAGACTCAAGAGCCTCTGGCTGAACATCTAAATGTGTGGTGCTGGAGCTGGTATCAGAACATCAGCTCAGAGAGAAAAGAGAAAATGTAGTTACTTTTTGGTTAGGAGCACAGAGTCTAAAACAGTAGCACTAATTCACAATGTGTCATCCTGGTTCATATCCTGCCTCTGGCAAGGTGAGATTTCACTTGTGTTGTTTTAGATTTCCTGACACCATGAAGTCCAGTGTGGTTTGCAAACATAGTGCAGATGTACAGCATCTAAGTGATATTAAGATCAGGTGGATTATTTTCAGGTGCTAAAAGTTTGGCACTTTTTGGATGCATGTTATCACCTCACAAGAGACCTAAGAATCTCAGGGTTCCTCAGTATGGAGGCTGGGGCTATGTGACTCATGGCACAGACCAGGATTGCCCCTACATGGCAATGCTGTTAATTATTTGATATACATTTATTTGGCTTGCTATTTAATTGTAAATTCCCCAATGCTTGCATGCATGTGCAGATAATAATATCAGATTTACAGTACACTTACACTTTATGGTGCTTAATGACCCAAATATTTGTCTAATCATTTTAGCTTCAATTCAGTATATAATCCATTTATGGGAATAATCTTAAATATTTGTAAACCTTAGATATTGCACAACATCTAAGCTTTACATGTCTCCTAAACGTGAAGACAATGTGTATCTATATTTTAATATAAAAAAACTGCACCAGTCCAGCACTAACCACACTTACTAGCACCAATATGGAACATGGAGCCTGTGTGGTCTTGCTAATTGACGAGCAAACCAGCATCCTAATCACAACATATGCTGGTCCATGCTGGTTTTTAGCAGTGTCATGTAGATAGCATATTGTTAAATGGGTCAAACATCATGGACCAGTGTAACAGTGTTACCACAGTATCAGGTAACAACAGCATTCTCAAATCCAGTCACTGGAATATTTCCACAGCTTTTTTTCTATTGCAGTTGTGGTTTCTGATATGCAATGTCGCATTACAGTCTATTCTACCCTCTTCCTCCTAAATGATGATTTTTCTATGTGGCCAACACCACAATTTGCTCCAAGCTACAATTTGAGCTGCATAGATGATTATAATTAATGTGCGAGTCCAAAACTGGCATTCTGATCCAAGTTTGGCACATCGACTTACTTCATAGCTTGTAATTCTTGGTGTGCTGAAAAGAACAAAAAATAAAGTGGTGGAAATGAGAATGAATAATCCTAAAAAAATTTTTAAATATGAATCCTATTTTGCGAACACATGCTAGCCCTAATTATTTATTTCAACTACTGTTGTGATACATTCTTTGTCATCCCATCTGCATCTGCACTGATTTGAAAAAGCAGTACAAACTATCTTTAAAATATGACAAACCCTTAAAGATTCAGCATACAAAAGTAGGTGGTACAATGGAAAATTAATAGAGGCAAAGCTGATTTGCAGCTCAATGTTTAGCCTAGCATTTTATGTTCAAGGGAGGCCAAAAGTTTGTCAAGTTATGAGCTGGCTAGTTTAACTAACTGGTTCATTCAGTAGTGAGAAGTATAGCTAGCTTAATACGATGTTACTGTCTTATTGTCTTGAAAGCTAGCTAGGCTAAACCCTGGGCCACATTCATGTCTCTATGGACACTTTTAACATTAATAGTTTTATATAGGAGAACTAAATTATGCCTAAACTTGGCGTCATACAAATGTTGACTCTTTCTCAGTGTTAGCACAGAAGCTATGCTACTTTTCCACTGTGTTTACAGTTTACCTGTAAACACAGTGGAAAAGTAGCATAGCTTCCCTGCTACAATCACAACAGACCAGCATATGTTATGTTTTGGAAACTGGTGCACATAGAACAATCAGGCAATTGGTCCCAAAAAATTTTTTTTCAAGCAGGATAATAAATTACACAAATGTACAGTATTTATATAAAGGATATATCCATATAGAGAGTTCAGCTCTGGATTAAGAATTAAAGCGGTAGCATCATTTGGCTACTTATGTCTAAACCAAGACATACAATTATGATATTGTTAATTATATACCCTCTGCAAACTGGGATTTGACTTGATCATAATATATTTCATGGATATGTTTTCCTGATAAGGATTACATGCCTAATCCTATACATTTACATTTACGGCATTTAGCAGACACCCATATCCAGATCTTTCTTGGGGACCCAACTGTGGCAACTTGGCAGAGGTGGGATCTGAACCCAGGACCATCAGGTCCACAGTCCAGTTCCTTAACCGCTAGGCCTTCGCCGTCCATCCCTGATGTTTCATTTTACAAGATTAAAATAAACTGGCTTCTTATCATTATATTTCCAGTTACAATGAGTGTGTGATCAGAAGCTACATGTGGCAGTATTCTAAATTATAGTGTAATTAATATAAAAATGTGTTTGGTTATAAGCATTTTATTTATGCTACATATAAGGTTACAGCTATACTTACTGTACCTTGGTATTTGAATTAATAATTTACTTGAAGCATTTTTTTTTTTTTAGTTATTTTGAGTTTTTTCTTGTTTTTTTTATGTAAGAAACTTTTATGTTTGTTAACTGTTGACCTTACACTTGTACAGCAGTACTGTTATATCTTCTCTCTCTTTTTTATTTCAGATATAAGTTGAGATGGTGCTTGATTTCTTTTTTTAATTCGCAGATATACAGGGTCGTAGGGAAGGTGTTTGATTTTGCCGGAGGGTTAACTCTACATTATGTAGTTAGAGCTGAGTGGGCAGGTGCTGGGCTGTCTAAAGCAGACACAGGCCTGCAGCGTAAACATGCACAGACCACAACTGAGCTGCACCAGAGCTGGCGCACATACACTCGCTCACACATACAATCATCCCACCCATACAACTCTGCTGTGTATAATTAGACCTGTTGGTTTAGGGCTGCAGCCTAGATTGTATGGGCAGGAGTTCCTCCTACTTCTCGTCCTCCAGCTTGTCTATCCTTCTCACCCTCTCTTTTGCCCACTGCTTTCCATACCCCTCCTCCTGTATTACTCACCCTGCCTCTTGCTCCTTTTCTCTCTCAGTCAGTGGCTCTCCAGCTCACTTGCTGTGTTGAGAGAAACTGTTTCTTATTGACCCGTAGCAACTTGCTCAACCCAGACAGTCTTCAGCTGATTGGGGGGGAAATAGAAATAAGAAATCTGGTGAGGCTTAGCATGGAGACGGAGATGTTAAGTGGAAGTGGTGCTAAGCCCAACGTGGCCCCCTGCACTTTCACAAAGCTGGCCCTTGCCATATTGACATGTTTCTGTCTTGGTCTGCTGATTGCTCTAATCGCAGGTAAGTCTATTTCACTCATGCACATAAATGAGAAAACTACTTATGTGTGAAATGTGTGTTCTGACAGGGGCTTTATATTAAAGGGAAATTACATATACAAAGTTTGGTTCATGTGCCATGAATGAATTAATAAACTACATCATTCATTAATTTCCTGCACAAGTTCATTTTAGTTAAAAAAATGCTTTTAAACCTGATTTGAGCAATGTTTTATTTTCTGAGTTTGAATCCGTTAACCTTATTGCGCTTAAGTGTTTCTGCACTTGTTTTACTTACCAAGTCAGACTGGAAAACTACATGAGCAACATTTTGGGTTACATGTGACACTGCAATGAATTTACATGGAAGCTTGTTACAACGTTGCCTTTTATTATAACCTGCCAAATACCTTAGAAAACATTCTAATAACGTTATCTGTTATAAAAACATGAATACAGACCGTTCCATACTGTTACTTTTTCTCATTTGGATCAGTGTAACATTTTTAAACATTCAAGCTATGTTAATACAAGCAGTATTGTTTTGTCTGCCAAGTAGTGCTGCATTGGCACTGTTCTAAAAGGTTTTTTTTTGTCTTATTGTGAACAAATTTTCCAACAGCAAATAAGTAAAAAAGTTGTTTTGTCTAGCACAAATGTTGCAATAACACTTTTTGTTAAATAATCTTCAATAACACTTATTTTAAAATTAATTATTGAGATTTTGCTTTGTTTTCCAAACCTTCTGTTATTTTTGTCCACTTACGTTTGACAATGTTAAAAAGTTTTAAACATTTATACAACGATGCTGAAGAATTTGTATTTGTCGTATTATGAAAACTGATATTTCCATAGTATAAACTTACCTAAAACAGTTTAGGAAACTTTTTTAAGCACTTAAAATATTCCTACAATGTTGCTGCAATATTTAGTTACAACATTTTGTGGGACACTGCATGAGCAACATTCTGAAAACAATGTGAAGCAAACCACTGGTGCCAACAAAACAGCTTTAAAGTATTCCTACAGCTCAGAGTTTTTAGAAAATTGTATGAATTTTATTGGTGTTAAGGCTGACCTTCGTAGCTGTCAAATATGCTATTGAACATTTTAAAACGTGTGAAAATGCACTGTCATGAACTGAAAACTCATATATAACAGACATTTGTTACTGTTGATTTTAATTATCTGCATGTTCAAAAGCAATGCGTCTGAAATTTTTTATGTCAATACTGCATAAACATCATTCTACGAGCATTGTTAAGTATTAACACTATTAATAGTGTTTAGGGACGCTGCAGAAATGTTATGTTACAACACTACCTTTATTATAACCTGCCAGTTACATTACAAAACCTTATATGTTACACTATGTAAGCTTCATACTGTGATCCAAATGTCATTGGTAAACATAACTAACTAGAAATTATGACAGTTGTTCAGAGCATCTTTTTTAACATAACCAGTCTTTTTTTTCTCTCTGCTGGACATTATAGGTAACTTTAAAAATCATCATACTGTGCTGCAGTAATGTCCAGTGTTAGGATTATTTCACGTTTGTGCAACATTGCTGTTTGTCAAATAAGCACTTAAAATGTTCCTACAATGTTCCTGCAAAACGAGCTCCCAAGCTTCAGGTCAAATGTGGAACACAAAATGAGAAAACACTTGAAGGTAATTAACCATTAATACGTTATAGCTTATTAAACCTGTTGCAAGAATGTTATTTATTGCAAAATCTTTATTATACCCTCCCAAATATATTACATAAAACATTCTGATAACATTAAAAAAGCATTATAAAAGCATTAACACAAATGTTTCCATATTTGTATAGCTCTTTGTCTCACCGGAATCAAATAAACATTTTAAAGATTCAAACAATCTTTAATACAAGCTTTAGAATATTGGTCTAACTAGCTATCTGTTTTATCTAACATTGGCTTAGGACCATTCTAATGTTTTTAGATAAGTATTGTTGTTTTTGCTGCTTCAGTCACTCAATGGGTAGAGCAAACTCCTTAAAACATCAGAGGATGTGGGTTCAATCCTAGGTTGGGCTTTCAGTGTGACGGTCCAAAGATGTATTTGCGAAAGAAAAAAGAGCCACTGGGAGTGTAGTGCTTCTAGTGCTGGTCCTAACCCACCTAAATAGGAAGGGTTGGGACATTTTCCTTTTCACTGTTTGTTTGTTTTATTACTTCATCAGCATCAGTAGATATTGATGACTATTCAGAGATTTAGGAGCAGAATTATAATGTCATTATGTCAGACATAGTCATGCTGGGGCACTTTAGATTGACCAGTTAACCAGACACTGGGAGGACATGCAAAGTCCACACAGGTGGAATCCAAGGTTAGGATCAAACCAGGTATCACTGGAGCTGTGAGGCTCACCATTGTGCCAATGATAGAACACATTGGGCAGTGTGCATACCTCTGCAAATTACTGACAAACACAAGTATTAGAACTAATACTGGGACCATAATCAAATAGTAAAGTAAATTAAGGCTAAACAAATATGATGCTTGTCATCTACTAATACTAATACAATACTTTAAAAAGCAGTTCTAATAACCACCGAGTTTTGCACACAATGCCCAAGGCATCAGATGAAACTTAGTACAGTAGCAGAGTTTCAGATGTGTGTGAGATTATTTTAGGAGAGTATAAAGTTACACGCACAGCTTGCCTTTAAGAGGCCAGTGCAGTTCAGCATAGCAAGGTGCAGAATCTACAAATGCTGAATGCACATTTTATTGATCTTTGAAGACTCAAGAAAGGACTTAAGTATATGTGAGTCACTCTGGTTAAGGAAATAAAATTTGTGGAAGCACATGGGTTTGTATGGGAATTTCTCCCTACGGTTTCTTGTTTTCAAACTTCAATCTAGCAATGATGAAACAGCCGTGTAATTAAAGTAATTTGGTTTGTGTATAATGTCATCAGACATGCACGAACACACACACACGCGCGCGCACACACAGACTTGTGGCTGAACCTGGTGCAAGAGAATGTAATGAGGTTGGATCATGCTGTGCAACTGCTCTGTAAATGAGTGGTTGTGCAGGTTCACACCGTGGTCATCTGCTGTCCAGTTGTGGAGTGGGTGTGAAAGCAAAGCCACAGGAGTTTCATTGTTCACAAACTGTTCTGTCATTCTACATATCAGCCTATATATACTGCACCATGCTGTTTTATATTATATACTGTATATTCTACTGAAATATCCCTTCTCTATGTGAGCAGTGTGTGTATGTGTGTGTATATATATATACATAAGGATTAAGCATTGTTTTTTTGTGTGTGTGTCACATGGTGTGTTTCTTGTTGGCTTGTTCATTATTTGGAGCATAGAGTCAACTTTCCCAATGACATCCACACCCAGAACAGCTTGTGCAACGTGGTGGGAATAAAGGGGTTTATGCATGTGCGTGTAAAATTGCAGTTCAGGGCATGGACATGTTGTAAACTGGACAGAGGTCACTCGGGGTTAAGGCTCTAAAATGCCTAACAGAAGATACCACGGTTGGAAACTGTTGATTAAGAATTGGAAGTCATGTACGAATCACTCAGGATAAGTGTGCCTGATAAATGCTGTAAATGTACTCTCGTGGTTTGACATCATTTTCCTCTCTCTCTTTAGTCTCGCAGAAAACGAAAAATGATGCATTCTGCCTCACGCCGGAGTGCATCGAAGCAGGTACACTCGACATGTCATAAATGAACATCACGTGTCTATAACAATGCACTGTAATGATATTTTAAACATCATTGTGAATATACTGCTCCCAAAAATGAGATTCCCCTAATGTTTCTGAGCATTGTACTGAATATACAGCATCTACGTTTTAATAATACTGTCTATTGAAGTGTGTACGTAATTAAATGCTGTTACTATATATGAAGGACTCGGAGGCAAGAGCCAGGTGCTGAAAACAGCAGTTTCTAAAAACCTGGATTCGAATCCATTTTGATTGGTTTCAAAGCAAAACCCTTTTGTGGACTGGCAACCTATCCAGGGTGTCCCTCTGCACACAGTGAATTCCAAAATAGACTAAAATGTGACAGTTTGCGTTTAATATATAAATCCAATTAATAAGTATCAGTGTAAAGTCACCACTGGTAGAGGTGAGTAGAAATAAAATCTAAAAATATAGATGAATTATAACCAGAACATTACAGACTTTTTACTGAAGTAAAATAAATACACCAAATCTCCTGTAAGGATTCATCAACATAAGTAATAAAAGAGAATGAATGTATGAAACGGTACCAAAGTGTGCTGACTTGCAAACTCTCAAATAAGGCAATGGCCATAAAAAAATACCTACATTCCTGTAAAGGAATGTACACAACCAGAACTGTAATGAACCTGTCTGGAAGATTATACAAGCGTGTTTGCGTAAACAGTAAGAATAATTGTTCAGGGAGCCAAAATAAGCATCACGGTCCAAGATTTGCAGAAAATGGAACCTTTTTTTAATTATTAAATTCTACATTGATGCCTGTAAACTATTTGAAAGTTACACAAGAAACCTTTTTTCTTTAGAAACAAATTTAAGCATGGGGAGTTTTCCAGGTTGTGGGTGGTACTGGCTTCTTTTGTCTGATGAGACAAGCCCGAAAAACAAGATGGCCAATTTGTTTTATGAAAATAGAAACAATATTTCACACACATGGACATATTTTGTATTCATACTCACTTATTCATTCACTCACAGGAGCTAGTCGGCAGCACAAGGCTGAAGGCATAGACACACGTCTGTTTCTCTGTCTTTGTGGGGGTTTTTTCTTTGACATGATAATCATTGTAGCTAAAACCTCAGTTACCCTTAAGAAAATGTTCGGACTTATTTGGTATTCAAAAGAATGTTTCAGTTAAAATCAGTGTTCATCAATTGTGCAGCTGGCTCCATCCTCAACAAAATGGACCCCACCATCAACCCATGTGATGACTTCTACCAGTACGCCTGTGGGGGCTGGCTCAGAGAGAACCCCATTCCAGAAGATTCCTCCAGCTATGGAATCTACCCCTGGCTCAGGCAGAATGTGGACCTTAAGCTCAAAGGTGAAGAGCTGTGAATTTGTTTTAAGGGGATATTTATTGGCGATGCAGATGATAAGGTGTGTTGACTGTGTTTTAGAGCTTCTGGAGCAGCCCACTGTAGAGGGGGATATCGAAGCAGTCAAGAAGGCTAAGATGCTCTACCGGTCCTGCATGAATGAAAGTGAGTAAAAGATGAGCAAAACGAACATAATCAAGTCACATTAATTGCATTGAACTATAATGTTAGATCGCCATTACATTCCAGTAAGTCTAGCACTGTCACCTTACAGCAATAAAATTCTGGGACTGATCCCAGAATGGAGAGACTTCCTGTTCTCCCTGTCTCCATATGGGTTTACTCTGGGTACTCTGGTTTCCTCCCACAGTCCAAAGACATGCATTAGATTAGTTGATTATGGTAAATTGGCCCCCAACCTGAATTATGCATGATTAGTTTCAATATAAACTTGCCAATCTAGTATTTAATTACTGTTTTCTCAACAAATATTTACCTGGCAAATGGATATGGGAAGAGTAGCATGTTCCTTCATGCAAATTCCTGATTATTGTGTTTGTATTGTGTATAAGTCTGTCACATGCCATTGAACCTTAGTAATCATTCAGTCATGTTGGACAGAGTTTCTCGCTGGCCTGCCATTCCAGAATTCACACTTCAAGAAAGGGGAAAGGGGGGCTCAGATTAGTTTGCATTATTGGTTTACATTTACATTGCTTTTTTTGAAGAACAAAAGTAACTCTTTTCTCTATTTTCTGTATTCGAGACCAAATGTGCTGTTCAAACACTCAGCCTTGCTGGTCATGCCTTCTAACTGTGATGTAAAAAGCAGATCCCAGTAATTGTGCAAAGCATTGCTCAATCTGTAACTCTTTTACAGAATGGCCAGCTTTATATAGCTTGGTCCTGGTCTGCAGAAAACTGGATATTTTAAAAATACTGTAACTATATAACTCTTATTAGATAATTTCCTTTGATAGAAACACTCCCAAAGTTTTATAGTTCCTGGAAAATTTAGTGCTGAAAAGGATTCTTCCGTGAAAATATGCTTTACTACTGGGGCTTTGGATCCCATCTGCTCAACTCAGTGCTTGAATTGGGTTTGCCTCACTTGTCTGTTAATTTGAAAAAGTATGTCAAATGAATGAAAGTAACTAAAACCACACCATGGACTGCTGATCTGTACACAGTACAGTCTATTTCAATTTTTCCCACTTATTCCAATAAGCGTCAGGTTTCAAGATTGAACACTATCTATGTGGTTAATTTCAGCTGTCCTTGAGGTTCTCGACTCCAAGCCTCTGTTGAAAGAGTTAAAAAAACGCGAGTTCCGCTGGCCCGTTCTGGAGAGTGCGCTGGGCGCTGACGTCCAGTGGGACCCAAAAAAGTTTGACCTACTACAGACACTGGCTCAGATCCGCACACAGTACAGCAAATCTGTCTTGCTGCGTCTCTACGTGTCACCAGATGACAAGAACTCCCAGGAGTACATCATCAAGGTGAGACTGAGACCTACAGCCATGGTTTTACACCAGTGCACCACAAAAAATATAAAGTATTTTACTACAACAAAAATGTACCTTTTCCCTTATTTATTGAAGTTATTGTGTCAATTTATATTATACTGCTCACAAAAATTAGGGAATATCCTGGCAATATTCAATTCATAACATTGATCGAGATATAAGCTAAATATATTATATTATATTATATTATATTATATTATATTATATTATATTATATTATATTATATTATATTATATTATA
>JAUZSV010031825.1:0-15439 GCA_034780495.1 Parotocinclus cesarpintoi | reverse complement strand
CTTGTAACACTAAGTCACATGATCTCAAGGAGGCACAATTTGGCTATTTTCGCTTTGGTGTGTACTCACTTTTTTTGCCAGTGGTTTAGACATTAATGGCTGTGTTGAGTTATTTTGAGGGGACAGCAAATGCTTAAAGTATATATAATGCACATATAACTTACCCTAACACCTTAATACTCTTTTTCACTGATCTTCATTCTAATCTAATGGTGACCCAAGACTTTTGCACAGTAATGTAGTCCACCATTGGAGTAATCATTTTTTATTATTTTTTATTTTTTCGATTTCAATACATGATTCAAGTAATAACATGAATATTCAGTAGTTTATTATAGAGTACACTCTCAGGTAATTAATATTAGTTGTGTTTAAAGAATGTTTATGGTAGGCTAGACTGTGATATACTATATTATAGTGATATATATATATATGTGATATTACTATATTATTACTATAACTCCTTGGTTTGCAATAGTTTTTTAATTGAACACTATTGTAAATGAGGGAGCATTTGTATGTCAGAGATGTATTGAGGAGGATTTATTCTAAAAAAGGATTTAGTCCAACACAGCATGGCTGACTGCAGGGTAATGTTTCAGGTAACCAAGCTGATAGAGGAGAGCACGGTGTCAAAGACGGTGAAGAATGCTATAGACACGGATCGACTTCTCGACTGGCTGGTGGAGAACTCTGTCCTCTCGATAGCACTGGAAGGTCAGCCACTCCCTCCTATTCACATGTCCTTCGATTCTTAGCTAAATAACAAAAATATCTGTAAGGGTAATATTACATTCATACTAATAATTTAATCACTTATGGATCTGGGAAGTCTGCATTTGATTGGACCTTATTGGATTTCAAGAAATCTGATCAAATCTTATGAATTTTATCTTAGTGATAGAACACATATATAACTTTAACAAATGATTAATAGTCATACTAATCATTAATAATAGAAAGTGCCAAACTAATTGAACAGCAATTGTATTAATGCCTCTATTAGAGGGTATAATTATAGCAAACAGGGACTGTGGTGGTCTAGGTTCAAATCCCACCTCTGCCACAGTTGAGTTCCTGAGCAAGGCCCTTAATCCACAATCGTTTGGAGTGAAAGACTATTAATTGTAAGTAGCTCTGGATAAGATGCTATATAATGTAAATGTAAACAGACCTAATGACATGATTTATTCAAGATTAAAATTCTGCTTTATTTATGTGAGTAAATGTTATGAAAAATGACCGTACAAATAATTAGAACATTTTAGAACATTTTGCTTGAGAATTGTTGTAATATAGTTTGAGATTTTGATTTCATCCATCCATTAAGATTGAAGAGAAGAGAGGCATGATTCATCACGTCACAGAACATGTTTCCACTGCACCAGTGTTGTACACTCGCCACTGGCCCTTGGGGATGTAAGGATTGCTGCTAAGGAATGGAAACCCCTTCCCTGAAGCTACCAGCACACAATTTTTGCTGATGTTAATACTAGATGAAGTTTGGAACTCAGAGCATAGCATTGGTGACTTTTATGTGCCTCAGCACTTGGCATCCTCGTTTATTTTCACGTCATATCACTTGCTGTGGTTCCAAAATGCTTCCACTTTTTAATAATACCACTCAGTCTATCTTGGAATATCTGCAGTTATATACAGTCTATTCCGGTTAATCGGACCACATCGGGACGTGATGGTTTTGGTCCTAATAACTGACTGGTCCGATTAAATGAACATGCCCTATGTTACAAGACGGGACATGTTTTGTAACATATTAAATGTTTATGAAACCTTTTTTGTGCGATTTACACGTATAACGAACATACAAACAAGAACTTCTGTTGCTTACCAACTTTATTCATTAAAAAAATAATTTGCAAACAAGTTTTTCGAAACGATCTACAACACAATGCATAGGTACTTTAGCATGCGAAGCATAATACTGTAAAAAACAAATTTTTACTAAATTCCAGTCAATGTTTAAATAACTTATCCAGTGTGATCTGACGCGCCTTTGCTGTGGCTAAGTGGTGAGGTGTGGCTTTTTTGTAGCAAATGGAAATGTTAGGCAAAGACCTGTAGGTGGCAGTAGAGGGCTGGGGAGAAACTCAGGAGCTTTGTAGTGATGCCAGAGTTGAAGAGTTTCTTTGGTAACCACGGATATTATATATTTCTTATTTGCTGTCACGTTCTTTGGTCCAATTAAGCGGAATTTTGGTCCCAATAAGAATAATAAAATTACACAAATATAATAGGATTTGTTTCGGTACTTTAGGATTTGGTCCGAATAAGCGGCTGGTCCCATTAACCAGTGGTCCAATCAGTTGAGAAATTTCATGAACTTGCATTTGATTTAATGAACATTGGATAAACACAAACAGTCACACAGAATGTGATCACAAATGTCAGCCTAAAAAGGATTTCTATTGCATGTAGATTGTTTACTAAATAAAGACTTTCACGCTGTCTGTATTTTTTTCTTTGTTTTATTCTTATAGGAAACATTGACCAGGCTCAGTATTGTGATAGGATAAAGGGAATCATTGAGCTTTTGGGCAGTAGACTGTCATTGGATGAGCTATCAAAGATCTGGAAAATACAAGTGAGTTTGTTTGACATATCAAGTGATAGTAAAGAATTATGTTTGCTGTTTATATACTATAGATCTGTTTCAGCTGTCTGTTCTAGATGTAAACCAGCTGATCTGTAACTCTTATTTTCTTTTACCCTCAGTCTGGCCAGTCCTCCACTGTCATAGAAAACATCCACACCATCATCGCTGCCGCAGCTGTTAAGTTCAACTTCGAACAGCTTACTCACCTTTTTGTCCTCATACAAAAAGTAAGAAGTTTAGGAATGTTTAATTTCCATAAACATTATAATTCATCTTGTATTGTGAACCTTGATTTTTGTTCCCTACTATAGATGGGTGGTATGACTAACAAAAAATAGATTTCTCCACTGGTGTGCCAATTTTGCCCCGTTGTAAATTGTCACCAAATACAACTGCTTGTTTAAAAAACAGCACAATTATGAATACTGGTATCTGAACAGAATGGGGTTATCTTGTTAAGTTTGGGAACCTTTTTTTCTATAGTTTGAAATTGGCACATCATCCAATATTACATGTGTGAATGAGAAATTAAACGTCTGTGGTAACTGTTGATTGGTCTTATACATTTTTAAAAATGAATTACAGCTAGTTGCAGTCTGAACAGAAACACTTTAACTCTAGGCTGTTTGTTTATTTCCTCACTTGCATTTCTTACTTCAGGTTCTTTAGCAACAGTTTTTTCAGTAGAGGACAAAACTTTGATTTGGTCCTTTTTAAATATTTTTTCTTAATTGACAGCCCTAACTAACTGACAGGCAGAATTATGTAAACCTGAAGACCTGTTGTGCATCCAACGGCTGATATTGTGAATATATTCAATGGGACTGTGGTGACCTAGTGGTTAAGATACTGGACTATGAAACAGAAGGTCCAGAGTTCAAATACCCCCTGCCACAGTTGGGTCCCTTAGCAAGGTCCTTTACCCAAAATTGCTTGGATTGTAAGACGGTATTAATTGTAGGTCGCTCTGGATAAGGGCGTCTGATAAATGACATAAATGTAAATATTCTATTTCGAAAACGTGAGCTTTATGAGAGGAATTCTGTTGTAATGTACAGAATATTATATATTATGTTTTTCCCTTAATTACCCTTTTTCACTTTTCCCATTTTAGAAACCTAACCTAAAATGTTCGTCTGTCTAATGCTTTGAACCAAAGAGTGGTGGTGGTGTTGTTGTTTTTGTTAACCCACACTTATTTATTTGAAATTGTAGAGCTGGGAAGTGGAAAGTGATCGAGTCAGACAGAAGCTTTTGAGTCTTATTGGGAGAATTGGCAGAGAGGCCCGTTCTGAATCGACAACAGGAAAGGTGTGTATTTTTGGGTGCTGTCTAGATCCCAGTAAATCTACTAAAGCCTTTTTATCGGAATAGTCCGAGGTTTTATGTGGGTTCTTAAAAGCACCATTCTGAAATTGCATTTTAATATTGCACTCATTGACCAAACAAACCTCACCAAGAAAGAGTTATTCAAATTGACAGAAACTTTCTATGTATGAATGTTATGATGATATTTATAAGTGTTTACAGTATTGTAGCAAAAGCACAAGTTTATTGGGTAAAACTGTACAGTTTAAAGGAGGTCCCAGTTATGTTGTTAGGCCAACTCTGGGCTGAATACAAAAGTTATTAAATCCACCAGGTAACTTTAAATATACAGAACAAGCACATATCAGAAGCATACACACTGTAGAACCAAAATGTAACCAAATGTTGGGGTTTGAGTTTGTGTCCCAAAGAATAGATTTCTACAGAATGTTAGGTGTAACTTATTACACTAGTTACAGTAATCATTTGTTTTGATGAGTAACAAAGATAGTGACATAGGTTTGTCTGTCATACCGGTTGAGCTCATTATCTCACATTTGGACTAAAGATCTCGGTGGATGTGTTTACAGATTTGTTTACTCACGTTTGTGTGAAAAACTATGCTAAACAGTACCTATTTGTTCTAACTCTTTCTTCTAACCTATAACTACACTGCTCACAAAAATAGGGGGTAATTAATATTTTACATGAGCAGTATATACAGGGGTCGGACAATGAAACTGAAACACCTGTCATTTTAGTGTGGGAGGTTTGTGATGTATCAAGAGCCACGGTATCCATGGTAATGTCAGCATACCACCAAGAACGACCAACCACATCCAACAGGGTTAACTATGGATGCAAGAGGAAGCTGTCTGAAAGGGATGTTCGGGTGCTAACCCGGATTATATTCAAAAAACATAAAACCACGGCTGCACAAATCATGGCAGAATTAAATGTCGACAGAGTTAACGGCCGGGCTGTTATAGCCAAACCTTTGTCTAAAACCAGGTGTTTCAGTTTCATTGTCTAACCCCTGTAGCTTGTAGTCAACTAATATAAATGCTGTTTAACAAAGAAATATACTTATACAGGTGGGGGCAGGGCAGACCTCGTTCCTAGACCTGTTCTAGCCTATCTATCTGGGGTATGATTTACTGTACTGTTGTAGGATGCCTTCTCCTGGCTGTGTCTTCTTCAGTGTGCTCCATTTAATCAAACAGCATGAAACGCACTTCATCAGAACTTAACAGTACGTACGTAGGATACTCAGGGACGCGGCCTTTGAAGCAGGGCAGATCTTTGCAGTACTCGTTGTAGAGCCACTTGACTTTGAAGTGAAGGTTCATGTAATCTGCGCTCTTGCACAGTCGGTTCTTCTCGTGCTCTAAGACAGAGACAGCATCACTTTATCTGAAGCTGTGTCATGCTTAAAGCAGAAACATTCACTGGAGGAGTTCGGAAATAAAAGGAGCACAGAAGGAAAGGAACTGGCTCATGCATCCTAATCAGTAGTCATTAAACTCACCTGGTTCTCTCATACAGTGTGCTTAGACAATGCATTTTTGTTGGGATTTTCCCAGATTTGAGGTGTTTGGACGCCATTAGTGATAGGTTTTTTCCAAATTTAGCAAAACACATAGGATTTTAGATGTCATTGTTCAGCCATAGCTTGTACAATAAAACAATCCTCACCCTCCATGGCATACTTCATATCCTGGGCAAACATGTTCCACATGACCTCAGCACTTATTTTGCCCACGTTCAACTCCTGAGGGAACCTGCACAGTGAGAGCTTAAAGGTAAAGGAGTCGTCCTTATACACACTGATTACAACCTTGCGTTAATTCAAAAGCCCTAAGATAAATAAATGTACAAATGGCTCACAGCACTCACTGGTTAAGACAGGGTGTGTATGAGTTTTTGTCCTCTTCTATAATAGAGACGATCAGGGTGATGAGCTTGGACCAGAAGTCAAGGTTCTTAATGCTGGGACCCTGTTCTTCTGGAGGAACACTTTTAGACTAGGGACAGGGTGAAAAAGCATTAAAACACACAGCACACAGGTTTACCATACTTTAAATTAAAGCTGGTGCTTCTAAACTACTTTACACCATTACGCATTACATGGATGTTACCTTACATTAATACATTACACAACTAAAATGGGCATATTTATATAAAAAAAGGGTAAGAGAGGAATGTGACACACTGTAGCTCTCTATCACTCACACCGATTGTTCAATCAATATTTAATCTAAAAAATGATTGTGTATAAGTGAGGTAAAAGGAGTTCTGCTGCTGAGTCAAAGGAGTGATGACTAGGGCAGAAACGAAGGGGCAACTACAACATAAGGCTGGTGAAAAATCAGTGTTTCCGAGAGGCACAGGGAGACATTAAATGTCAAATGTTCTAGTGCTGCTATCTCACGTAATAGTTAACTTAATAGTAGCTCAAAATGTGTTGGTCAAAACTGACCATTCATTAAAAGTTTTTAACTTAAGCATTTAAATACGATAAAGATTGAATCGTTAGTGTGCATGCAACATAGGAAAGGGATTTTTGTAGTTCCAGTGAATTCTGATTCCAAGAAATCATGTCCACCAGACATAATTTAAGCACATCTTCTAATTTAATTGTAGACACGCATACACACACACAAACTAACCGGGTCGGTCTGATACTCTCGACTGTAGAGCTCATGACAGTTGTTGAAGATGTACTCGTACGTAGAGTTCAGACAGGCTTTGACACAATCCTTAACCACCTGACTTGCTCGTGGAGGACTCTGCAACTCTTGGACCTAGAAATTCCCACAGCATGACAAACACAGACAATAGCATTAATGACTGTCCTTGGCAGTGAGTGCTAGAATCCCATTCGCCAGCAGGGGACTAACACTTTCTATAGAGCTGTAAAATGAGGGGCAGCAAACTGCAGGAGATGGTACAGTAATTAGTCAGTGTTTGCGTGCTGCAGTGTTTTCACAGCCCAGCCCAGAGCTGAGCAACACTTAACACTCTCCCTTTGCACACATACCGTTGTAAATAGACTTTAATGAGCTCATCAGAATTCTGGTGTCAGGACGAGCCCAGTGTGTGAATCTCAGGCAGATCATTTTTGGGACAAATTAAATGCGCCACAAAGTTTAGATATGACAATTACACTGCTCACAAAAAAGGGGATATTTCATTATGGGAGATTTCATGTTGAAGTATCCCCTATTTTTGTGCAGTATAGTTGGACTGAGTAGACCGAGTAGATTAGATTAATTCTGTACTGTATATTAGATAGACTCAATCATGTCTGTGCGCTACGTGCCATCACAGACATGGTGACATTTGGCGGCTCTTTTCTGTGAGAAGTAGCTATGGTTTGTAGAAAAAGTCACTAGATTTTCTGGTACTTGGAAATTTACTCGCTAGATTGTTTTCGAAAAGTCGCAACATTTCGTGACAGAATCAATAACTTGCCAACATGCCAACAGCCAACATGCCAACAACTTAAAAAACTCTGACTTCGACCCCCTTCTGAGTACACACCCATAATCGTATATAAATAACATTTAATAATAATTGTGAGTATTATATACTTGTGAGAGATCTGCTGACCAAATCTGTGCCCCACAAACCCTCCATACAAACATGATACGGGTTAATGTGCCATGTACAGATTAACTTTAAAAAAGTACAGCAATGAAAGTAACTTTTTCAAAAAGTAATGACTAACATAATCTTTATTTCATTTTCAAATAAAGTAATTTGTAATGGATTACTTTTTTTGACTTACTACCCCAACACTGCTGAGGGATAGAGCCCATAGGGGTCATCCACAGTCACTGCCAGCTCTGCAGTGAGCTGGCATCACTTCCAGGGCACGCTTATGCCTCTGCCCTGTCTTCTAAAGAATAGTGACAGACTCTGCCCCACCAGCATGACCCTGAGCGGCATTAATGGTTAAAACATAAACATAAGTGCCATGAACACAAGTATCATAATGGTCACTGAATATTTTAGTCAGACTATTTAGTCTTTTTATTTAAATGAATCCAAGTATATGTGTACATGCCATACAGACCTTCATCCTGAAGAAGGTGATGCTAGTGAGTAGATCCACAGTAGATTTCAGATCTTGCAGCCGATCAGGACTACTGGCAGGAAAATTATTCTGCACAAACACACAAACCCAAAGGCATCAGAACATCCATACAGTCTATGCATACAGAATTCTGTGTTAGAAGAATGAGGGGTTCAGAGGTTGAGTGTGAAATGTAAATATGACCTAATGGTGAGGACAGCATATGTGAGTTGTCTAAGGACAGTGATAGGTGAAGAATACAAACCATGTACTTGAGTTACCCAAGCAGTGATACCAGAGGTCAAATATTACTCCAGTAAACATAGAAGTCCTCCCTTTAGAGCTTTTGAATACAAGTACAAAAGTATTTGCCAGGGTATTTAAGTATCAAAGGTAATAGTACCATGACTTAATAGGGTTATTAAGACTTAAAATGTCCTATTATCCTATTATATTTTTTTTTAAACCAAGACTCTTGTTTAGGCAACTAGTTTTAGGTAAACAGACTCTAGGGTCACTCTTGGTACACAAGTCTTTTGACAACATATCTATGAGTAGTCCAACAGGTCTAAAGTTTGTTACCTTTTTATGCACACATAAGCCAAAAGGAATGACAGATTTCAAATAATGTTTTGGAGTAAAAAGTAAGATATTTGACTTGATACTTTCCAAAGTGAAAATAATTACAGTACAGTAACAAACTATAGTGCTCACAAAAATCAGGGCATACTTCAAAATGAAATATCCCATAATTAAATACCCCCCAAATTTTTGTGTGCAGGATACTTAAGTGCAGCAGTGAATAACATTTACTTTAAATTACATTTAATTAAAATTCAACACTGTCTATGGAGTATGAAAGACAATGATCCAGCAAATGACTAATGCCTCTTATGTAGTGTTTGCACTGTAGTGTCTCTCTGTGGCACATGGAAACTTTTGTTATTACAACTGAAGGGTTGTTTTGTACTATATTAGAAAACCTTTAAAAATCGGCTATAGTATAGCCAGAAAATTAACTATATGCTTACAAAAAATGAGGGATATTTCAAAAGGAACATGAAGAGGATCCAACAAGATCTGCTGGGCAGTCTGATCCTGTTCATGCCCCATCACTATCATTGTGTTTTGGCAGTTTGGGTAATCATAAACCCAACTGAACAGTTAATGCTTGCTTCTGTTTACCCCTGTGAATAGATCACTTCCTACTCAATCACCATAATTGAGTTTGCATCTCATTTGCGTAATCAAACAACTTTCTTTGACTTTTCATTTGTTTTTCTGATGATCTTTGTGATGTTTAATGAAATACAATCAAATGCTTTTTTAAATAGCTTCATATTCATTTGGATTCATTTTCAGAGCAGCTCAGAGCAGACAACGATTCATGTACCACCTTTGAAGTTTGGCACTGTAATGACGAGTTACAGTCTTGTTGGTGCTTTCTTGACTGTTCAGGAATTTGGGCACAACTGGCCCCCATCACGGGGGTTAAACCTAGATGCAGGATCACCCCCGGTGCTGCACTAGTGATCTCTACCTTGTCCTGCGTTGGACTGGTGGCCTGCTCAGGGTATATGCTTGCCTGCGCCCTATGAGAGCTCCTAAACTTGGACGTATTTTAACATGAATCAGCCATAAATGATGTTAATGGCATCATTTTGATATTAGTAATGAGTGTGTTTAGAGTTAATACCCTATACATGGAGAGGTCGATCCTCAGAGAGTTGTGGAGTTGATCCAACAGCTTCACAAACCTTTCCTTCTACAATATAAACACACACAAATGCTTAATGGCTCCGGCTTCAGTCAGTTAGCATTTACACAGTGAACTTGACTACAAATATTCATCACAGTTTATCAAGTAAATGAATTATCTATCAGCATCAATGCAAAGTGCTTACATTAGGCTTCTCAGATACTTAAAATATTTAGGCACAGTGATTCTGATGAATTATTTTTTTGCTTTCTCCTAGAGAGTTTTCCATTTAATAAATAGTATTCTTTAATTATGCACTTTTATAGCAAATAGCAATGATAAGCTATTATCTCATATGACATTTTTTTAAATGTCAGAAAATCTGGTGTTGCTCACTATGACACCCTTGGTTTACACCTTTAAATACATCTGCTATTCTACTTTAACAAGTCCAGATATAGATGCAGTAAGATAAAGGTGTCTGCTAAATGCTGAAAGCGTGCTGTGGAATTTCAACCTAATCTGGTGCATCAGCCTTTCCAAATCTTTTTTTTCCCTCCAGAAATACTGGGTACCTTTGTGGTGTGTATATATAGAAAATGATATTTGCACTAAATTACAGTGCACTGTCTAATAATTATCGCTCAGAGGATGTTTAGCTAGGAAGTTAGGAATCAGTGGTGAACAGACCCCGAAGTTGGAGGCGGCGAAGCGGTCTGAGGCAGACACGTTGTTGGAAGACTGTGTGGTGTGGGCATAGTAAGCGTTGATGTTGGAGAGGAGGGTGCTCATCACAGCTGGCACTCCAGGACACATGTACTTGGATGACAAACACGTAAAGTGCCTGTAACCGATACATAGACGACACAGTACTCAGACATTAAATACAACACCAATACACTGTTTAATTTAACAGCTACGGTGTATAATGTTCATTAAGTCATTAAGTGAACAGACTCTTTAATTCTCCTGTTCCACATTAGAGCTGCTCCAACCTATTACATCTGCACACCCCTGCTAAAAATCCCAGCAAGGCCAGCATAAGTTGTGTTTTGGACTCTGGTTTGCTGGCCAACAACATTTTACCAGGAAGCAATTGAAGTTCGCTAGTTACATCATCCCCATTCTAGTACTAACCAGCATAACCATCTTGACCCAACATGGAATTTGTATGGTCTTACTAATTGACTAGCATACCAACTTACAAATCACAGTATATGCTAGACAGTTGTTGTGGTTTTATCAGTGTTACAGCATCTATATACAGTAAGTCTATAAATAGCCAGAGAGACCATACATTATAATTTGAGATCATCCAAGATGAGACTGACATATAAAAAGTGTTTTCAGACCAGATAAATATGTGTGAAGCATATGAAAAGGGAGGTTACACTAGCTAGCATTGTTTTATAGCGGTTGTTTGTTTTTTTTTGTTCTTGTTCTATTGTTCTTTCTTCTTTCATTGTTTCTTTTTTTCCTTTTCTTTATTTTAATCATTCCTTTGCTTTCTTTTTTGCTTTTCTTTTCACTTTTTTTCTTTCCTTTCTTGTCTTTCCTTTTCTTTTCCTTCTTACTATTTTTCCCTTCGTTTCCTTTTCTATGATCTCCTTTTTTTCATAAAAATTGTCCCTCCTCTTTTCTTTCCTTTTCTTTTTTCTCTTTTCTATCATTACCTTTTCTTTTCTTTCTTACTTTCTTTCCCTTCCTTTTCTTTTCTTTACTCTCCATTTTTTGCCATTCAGATGTGCAGGCACCATTGTCCTTAAAACCAATTCACACATTTCAACTTAAAACATTTTAATTCTAGACTTTACTCATGACCTTTGCTTCCTTACTGTCAGAATATTCCAGACTTCAACTGGCTTTGTGTGTACGATTCTTACATCAGCATGATGTAAGCATAAAGCATACAAATTATACCTAGCCTGCATATTATGCTCCTAAAGAGAAAATGCAGGCAATGCCAAAGTTAAGACTACAACCTCCATTCATCTGTCCATACAGTCCCATCATTATGTGGTCAGATATCTCTCTCATCTTACGTCATGGCCTGGTAGATGGATTCCACTCCATATCTCATGGCGAACTCATCCACAATTTCCTGTGCCGTCTCTTCAAAATAGACTTTCCAGGCATCGTCTCCTTTAGCGTCAGGAATCTTCACCACACCACCATTCTGCTCTTCGGTGGTGTAGTGGAACAGGTGCTGCAGAAAAAAAAAAATTTAATCTAACAATAATCAGTTTTAATGACCGTGTTCTGAAGTATTTGAGCTGGTCTGGGCTGATTTAGTTTTTGGGTTATTCATGAATCAAATTGAACTTTTCTGCTAGTAAGCTATTTATGAATTGTTTGTGAATTGTTATGAATGTACTCATACAGTAAATTGTATAGTGGAACCCAGACATACAAATGCACCCTGTTCCTAAAAACACTTTGGAAAACAAGCTTTTAGATGCCGACACTAGGTGGTTCAGCAGTCTGTGCTAGCTCAACACTGTGGTGACCTGGTGATGCCTTACAGGCATTTTTGGCAGTGACTGAGGGAGGGGGTGCACAGGCCTAAATCTTCGTTGTAAACTTATAGTATAATTTACGTAATAATGTGGAAATTGCACTTCCATCCCCCTTATTTCTCAAGTTGTACAACATGGTGTCCTTGCAAAGTTTTAAAACCATATGTTTTGTAATGCTTTACAAACGTTTAGGCAATTAGCAGAACATAGGTTTTTTAGTTCAACTACGAATGGTTACCTGGACCCTTATTTATGCAAGATTGGGTTAACTTTGTACAAAACAGACTTTTTCCAATTGACTTTTTCTGATTGCTTGCAGACCACGTGGACCTCTCGAAGTCTGGGTTTGTAACTACCCACATAGGCACATACCTGATAAGCTACATCTACATGGCAGAGGTGTGTAAAAAATCCCAGTACATATATACAGTACACTGCAGTGTTTCAAACTCTAGCAACCCCATTGAATCTGATACACTCAGTAGTGTTCATGTGGTGCTTCCCATTTACTGGTGGGCAGGGTGGAGGAGGACTTACAGTGTTAATTGTAGCACACAGACTGCAGTCATTAATTATAAACCTACATCATGCAGTACATTGCAGCAATATGGTGATATTAGTCCTGATTTAAAAACAGCATAATTTTGTGCTGATGTGAAAGGTATAATATTTAAACTAAGGTCCCTTTGTTCCACACTGACCTCATGTAGACAGGTGTATTGGACGTGGTATGGTGCCACGGTCTCCTCTCCTTTGATTTCCACACTGATGTGCATGCGGATGGCTCCAGATACGGCTGATTTATCTGTGCGCTTATCTGTGTGAAGAAGGGAAGTGAAAAATAGAGCGGGAAGAAATGCAAGGTCATAAATGAATTCAGCCTTCTTCTATTCTTAGCTCTACCTTATTTCCGCTCTCGTTTGTGTTCACCTGAATAATGAATCTTACACCCACATGAACATAATGCTTACCCAGGTTGTACCACACATCCATTTCTCCACTGAGAGTCCGGACCTCTATTATGGTCTGGCCCAAGAAGTCATCAGACTCTCGTTTGAATCGCTGTTTGACGCGAGACTTGATGTCATCATCCTCGTCCCATACCCGCACTTTTATTCTGTCTGATGAGTTGTGACACTCACTGCCAAAGTGGAAACAGAGTGCTGGGGTTATGTTGCATATCCCATATTGTATATATTGCACAGTACAAGCACTTTATATACTATACTATATATATAGTATATATATATACTATATATACTATATATATATACATTTATCATTGGAACTGTGGTGGTACAGTAAGGTACTGGTAATCCCACCTCTGCCAAGCTACCACAGTTGGGTCCTTAAGCAAGACCCTTAACACATGATTGCTTGAATTGTAAAACTATAAGTTGTAAGTCGTCTGCTAAATGCCATAAATGTAAATCATTTAGTATACTGCTTCCCAAGCTTTTCTTTTTGTAGACAAGAATATTTTTAAGCCCCCTCTGGCACCCCACTGCACACAAATTATACAAACTTGCAACGTAATATTGTTTAAAAAGCATTACTGTGACAAATCACCTTCCAAGTGGAATTATTTCAAGGGACATACAAGAGAATCCACCAGGTCAATACCTCTAAACCCTCAATTTGGGAACCATTGGCTTGGTTACAACTTACAACTGATACGATCTTACAGTGTACAATCCAATCAAATGTGCATTACGGGACTTGCTCAGGAACCCAGCAATGGCAGTTTAGCAGTCCTGGGGCTTGAACCCTGGACCTTCTGGTCCATAGAGCAGTACCGTAACTGCTGCTATACCAAATAAACTGGTAAATTAAATAATACAATATATGCAGTATGAGAGAGATAGATGCAGAAATCGAGAGAAGCCAGGGCTTACAAGTGGAAACTTTCATCCCAAACAGGGTTCAGGTTGCCATAGATGGTCTTGGTCCTCTTCTTGGTCTTACCCACTTGGACTGTGACGTAAGGGTCACTGGAACACGTCTTGTCCTTAGCCTGTAACCCCTGGGCACAAACAACTAAAGCAAAACGTGCATATACTTTGTAAGATACAGGGCCCTGATTGTGACTTATTAGCAATATATTTCGTTTTACATGATCGACATCTATAAAGCAAGGCATATTTTAAATATTTTAAAGCCCATACTTTGCGTTTTGTTCTGATTTTGGCTTTTATTTAACTATCATAATTTTTTTTACTATAGGCTACATGTATATGTTACTATACATTTAACCTGAGCACACCAGGGTTGTAAAGAAAAATAATTGTATGCACCAGCCATTTTTTAACACTGCTACTTTTGTAGGTATTAATATTATTAGATCTAAAAGCAAGTATTTAAAATGTACAAATATGTAAACTATTTTTGAGACCATGTTAAGCTTTTATGGTTGGGAACAGTCTGTTTTAATGATTCGTTTGATACATTGGACTAATTGTATATTGAAAAGTAAGTGATTGTTATTCCTGATATTATAATCCTAAATTACCTACATCCTAAAGGCATGCCCATCCACACCTGCCAAATTTTGTCCTGCTCCCACCTGTGCTGGGTTTAATTCTGAGAAGAGATATAAATGGTGGCATTATTTTGTTATCTTTATAGAGGAATACTAAGTTTCATAAACTCTGACCTGTGATGCTAATCTTGGCTGACCATTTGGATGTTCCATCGAGAACGCTCTGCTTGATCTGTTTCATCTGGGTGCCGTGGGTTCCTTTTTCAACCGCAAAGACCTCCTGAATGAGCTCAAAGATCTCTGGCTTGTTGCGCTCACGGATTTTCATGCGGTCCTTGAGGACCATGATGATGTTCTGAGTACGGTCCTCTGCACCATGCTTCGTGCTCTTCTCAGCAGCTCCTGAAATGAACAGGTTGGAGTGTAAGACATCTGCCTCTGCACTTAAAAAAAATAAAATAGCTACTGGATCTGTACAGTTTATTATGTTTCCCCTACAACAAATACATACGTCTTTCAGTAAATCTGATTCAGCATATTTAAGTATGGGATAAAGCAACAAAATACAGTGATGTGAAAAAGTGTTTGCTCCCTTCCTTATTTCCTGTTGTTTTGCATGTTTGTCACACTTAAGTGCTTCGGAACATTAAACCAATTTAAATAGTAGTACAACACAAGTAAACACAAAATGCAATTTGTAAATGAAGGTGTTTATTATTAAGGGAGAAAAAAAATCCAAACCTAC
>JAUZSV010031603.1:0-15443 GCA_034780495.1 Parotocinclus cesarpintoi | reverse complement strand
GATAAAGCGTCATCCTCACCGATGGCTCTGTAAGGGCGATCGGCGCGGACGACTACAAGCTCCGGGAGCGGGTAGGAACCTAACAGGTTCGCATTAGTTTTTTTGTCAGAGCTTGATTCTGTGAACATTGAACCATCTTTGTGTGGCTTGGACATTTTGGATCATTGTCTTACCTCAAGATTGTTCTTGTCAGCTGTTGCTGTTGTCTGTTGTAACCTCTTGGCAGTCAGATTTCTTCTTAAAATTTCCACAAGATCGACCTGGTGATAGAGGAAGGAGAGAAAGCAGTGGTAATGCTCATCAATAGCTGGGTATGAAGAGCTTTGAATGCCTGGATCTTGGAGCTAATCAGCCACAGGGGCTGGAAGATGGTTAACATGAGATGCTGATGGTGCACAACAGTAGCTTAAGGGCTCAGTGTCTCACTAAAAAGACCCACTGATGGCATTGTAATGCTGGCAGTGCACAGCATTGCCCTGCCTGCAGAACCCATGGTTTACATGGCCTGGCAACAGCAAGCAATGACTTGACAGAAAGCCAATATAACAATGCCCTAGCAGCATTCACTGGTCATGTTGTGAAAGCATCGTTCCTTGGGATTGCCATGAGTCTCAGCTACTGCTGGTGGCTCAAAATTAGAGCTGGAAAGTGTTGACTACAGCCATACAGCTCAGTGAGTGTGAGTCTCCTAGCAGTGGAGCTGAGTTCTATGGAAGACAAGGCCTGCCAGCGCTTCTCACCTCCCAAGAGGTGCAGCAGGATCTGGCTCTGGAAGCCTGTTTGGGCAGGGAGTTGAGGAAGCTGAGAGTGTAGACTCATCCTCACATACCCTGTGAAACCATGCTGCTCACCACATTGTTACTCTACTGCTACTCACTGTGACAAGGAGGAAATGATGCAGCGTATTGAAACCAAATGGTTGGCACTTTCACAGATTATGCGATGATGGTGCAGGAAGCTAGGATAAACCATGGCATTGCAGATAAAAGGGACCGGGGTGGTTGTTCTGGCAGGGTACTGTAGCTGGACATGTTAGGCAGCAGTAATTCTTGGTGTTCCATTAACCATACTGAATACAAGTCCGTGTGTTTTCCCTCGTGGACAGTAAGGGAAAACACCTAGCTTAAATCAGTGATGGGAAAGACAATGACTGTCTGTACAATGTGAACCAATTGTTCAGATATGTGGAAACAAACAACATCACAACTTAAGGTTGGCTCTGATTGGACTGTCTTCAAGGTGTTAGCTATTCAGGCATGAGCTTCAGTGGAGGCAGAATTTTGGACCCCCTTGAGAGAGGAAGTGGGCAGAAGCTCAGTAATGTATCCTTGCAAGATGTCCAATCATATATTTCTGTTGTGCACAGATGGACAGAGAGCAACAGCAGATCACAAGTGATTGCCAGAAGTGTGCTTATGATGTGCTCTCTAGAGGAAAGCCACTTAATGTTGGGGCATGTGGCTCTATAAACCAGCTATTAGGGAATAAACCAGCTATAAGGGAATAAACCAGCTATAAGGGAATAAACCAGCTATAAACATCCGTCGTGGTACATCTGCATCCCTCACACCATAACGACCCATAAATACAGCACCCTGAGAGTCATGGTATGCTCTGTAAACCTTTTATTTAGACTTAAGATGGCTTGGCAGGGTTGTCTGTTGTCAGGGACATCTGACCTTTAGAAGGAGGAGGGCTGTGTGGCAGTGGCAGCCTCGCCAATCATCTTTGAGGGTGGGTGTGGCATCCTCGGTGCCTTCCTACAGGCATTGTGGGTCCAGTATGGTGCTTTATTTTCTTTTACACAGGTTTAAAAGTGCAATAAATGCTTGTTTATAGTTACACTTGTTCTTTGTATATGATTGTACAGCCTTTTAAAGAATTAATAGACTATTATGATTTCATTTCCTTTTTCCCTATTGTTTGGCAATTTTTCTACTCATATATGTAAGCCTGCCATTGCTGGCAGTTCTAATAGCATTTTTCATTATGGAATATTTCATCTTAAAATTTCCCTTTTTTTGTAAGCAGTTCCATTATGAACAAAGTTTTGTGTTCCTGACTCTCCTTCCCCAATGCTACAATTATTAAACATTTCAACACTAAATTTTTGCCCTAATAGGGAGTACTGACACTTTATTTCCAAGCATGCACATTACTTTTCATGTACACAGTGGAATAAATGTATTTTAGCTGGGAGCTTAAACTATTTAAACACTGCAAGTATTTTCCACAGCCAGTATTGTCTGACACTCTTAGAACATAGGGTGTAGACGTAAGTGTGCCATAGATGAGACGCTGCAGTCCACTGCCGGATCAGCAGGAGTCCCTCTTGCAGTATTGGCTTACCCTCCTTTTGACACAGTCAGTCGGGCCTGTGTGTGATGGTCGGAAAATATACTTTTGTGCTACCCAAGTGCCTGTTCGTGCATGGATGCTATTTTAAAGACAGTTTTTACCAAGTGTGCCAAGCGTTATTGAGTTGAATGTCACCTGTCTGGAAGTGTGAGGGCTTCAAGACTAACACGTTTTTTTTGCCACATCTTTTCAAATGAGCATGCAACGTCACAGTGCTGCTGAACCGGCTTAGACAGGAGTACTAATTGCCATATTTGACACAAAAACCAATCTTTGCTTGTGTAGCTTAACAAAGGAAAAAACCTCAATATTAATGAGTTCCCTATTTTAGGATGATGCACTTTTTTTTTCTTACTAATTAGCAGGCATACTCTGTTCATGAATCACCCTTGGCAACTAGTGTGGTCATTTCTCTTGGGTACACACTGCGGTACAGGGTGAAAATATTCTCATCTCCCCTAAATGGCTATCAGCTTTGGGAGATTCATCAGAAGGAAGTACTTACATTTCATCATTCTGGCAAGAAATACTACAAATAGCCTTGTTTTATTGATGGCCTTCTTTTCAACCATGTCTAATGCGATCCTAAGAAGTTTTGTGTATGCTAGAAGCTCCGGTCACCACTCCCCCGCCCGATCTCTTCTGAACGTGAAGCTTTGCGCTTCAGATATTAGAGGTTGGGAGGGGAGACACACACACAAACACACACACACGGAAACACACAAAAGCGCTCCTCACTTCTGTTTCCATGGAAACAGATGGTCTGTCTCACTGTTGCTGGGGGAACCGTACTCCCTGGGCGGTGAATACTCTGAGCCTTTGTAGAGTGACACTTAGAAAGCTGGCATCTTAAGCATGTTGCCTCTGCCATCTTTTTGTATGAAAGCCTTGAGGTTGTTCAGATGCTTTGCATTGACAACACGATTGAGCATGTGCAAGAATATTTAACTCCATATTAATTATATCAGACAAATCTACTTACGATTAGTCAGGATCATATAAAAAGTTATATGGGGTATGCCTACAAAATGTTCGACTGTATTAAGTAGTATAATTCTGTTATATATAGTAATAGTGTTCTCTAAAGATATGAAAGATGTGAAACAAAAGGCAGTGCACAAGGCCGATCATGTGATGATGGGACATCAGTGACTCGCAGTGTTAGATTCCTAATGTTACTTTGTGTGTATCTTGGATGTGCAAGCTCTAAGAAAAGTCTGTAGTGCGTGGGTTTGAAAAAAAAGCTAGGATAAAGTAATGCTCATTTCCTGTAATACTAAGAAGTACTCTGTTGCTCAGAGAAGATGCTTATATCACCTTTTTGTCTTCAGAACCGACGTAATTCGACATAGCATAGATTCAACAAGGTGCTGGAAACACTTCTTTGATATTTTGGTCCATTGACCTGATAGCGACATGCAGATTTGTCAGCTTCACATCTATGATGCAAATCTGCTGTTCCACCACACCGGAGTGTGCTGAGAAAACATGCCCTATTCCATTATAGGACAGGATGAATCCATGTAATACATGCCAAATTTTGACCCTACAATTTGAAATGTCACAGTAGAAGTTGAGACTCATCAGACCAGGCAACATTCTTCCAATCTCCTGTTGTCCAATTTTGGTGAGCCAGTGCTTGTGCCGGATAGTTATGTGCAAAAATCGAATTACACCAACAAGATTCATTATTTCTGAAATACTCAAAACTATTCTGATGCTCAGTTTGAACTTCAGTTTGACCTTGAACACATGCGTAAAATTGAAAGTTTTAGCTATGCCATCATGGAAATGCATTACCTTTCACACCACGTTTCTATATGTAACAAAGTTTTGGTTACTTTTGTTTGACTTCATTGTTTTCCTTTTAAAATAACTGGACTGGGAAGATGTACAAAATGTCAGATTGTGGTTTTCTTCCTTTTTTTCTCCCAAATTGATCTACCAAATTCACCTCACGACATCCTCGTGCTGCATTGCTCACTGAGGTAGGAAGGCCATATGCCAGCAGGTGCTTCTTTGCTACTCATGGACAATTATGTCTGTGGACCGGAGGCACCACGGAGACTTGAACACAGATCTCCATGGTAATGCACCATCTAGACCGCTGTGCCATTTAAAATTGCCACTTAAAAATATACCTTATAGGTTTTCATTATTTATTAAATGTGTCTCTTTAATACATTGGGCAAGTTGTTGTATACATTTCTATATATGACACATCTGATGTGATGCTATAAAAAATAAAATGTTTGAGTTATTGTTAGACTGGTTCAGTTTACTTTGGCAGGTGGATCTACTACAAAACTAAATGATGTGAAATGTTATAAAATCATGTTGACATTAAAGTGGTTGTTTTGTATAGATTTATAGATTATAGTTTTCACTAAAGTAAATGGAAATAAATAAATGCTTGATGATTAATTGATATATGCAGTACTAAATATTTAGCTTTATATAATAATAATATTTAGTACTAGATTTTTAGCTTGTATACTAATAAATATATATATATAATTTTATGTGTATGCTTTTGCTTTGACAGAAAACCTGCAAAGGTCAAGTATTGATGAGTATGGTTTGTGAGCATCTCAACCTGTTGGAAAAGGACTACTTCGGCCTGACCTTCTGTGATGCGGACAGCCAAAAGGTTGGCTAATTTCACTCTTAGAAATCATTTAATTTGAAATGGTGAAACACTGTGGACGATAGGAAATTTCCATTTGTAAAGATGGGGAGTTTCTGTAGCACACAGACAGTATGGATTTACTCCAGAGGTTCTGTAGCACTGTGGTAACATACACTGTCACCATTACACTTCTGTAATGAGTAAATGTTTTGTCTAAATACTCCACTGCTTCTGTACTACACGTTTTCATTCAGTGTTACAGTTCATTATTATAGGACCAAACTATCAGGCAATGCCAGATGAACCTCAACATGGGTCACACGTCAAGTCCTGATGGTCTTCCCCATCTCCAGATGGAATCATTATGACAGAGAGTCTGATTCTTATTTTAGCTGCCAACACGCCTGGATGATGCTTTATGTGAGCTAGCACTACACTAATAACTATCTCATAGATGTCTAACCCATGACAAATGTATAGATCTGAATGACTCAGGAGTAGAGAAGAAAAATACAGCAATTTTTGTTCAGATGTTCTTGACAAAATGCTGTCTTATTTCATATAAAGAGTATAAAGGGAGAGTATAAAGGAAGAGCACGGCTGGGTGTAGAATAAGAGATCTCTTGCTTTCTGTTCTCCTACAATAAGTATACTGATGACAAAAGATATTTCAAAATGAATATGAAGCAATTAAAAAAGAAGCATTTAATTTTGTTTCATTAAACAAAATCATAAGAAAAGAAAATGAAAAGGAAAAGAAAATTGTTCGATGAGGTAAATGAGATCCAAACACAATTACAGTGATTGAGTAGTAAGTGATATATTCATGAGGGTGAACAGAAGCATGTCATCCCACATTGACTGTTCAGTAGGGTGTATGGTCACCCAAGACTGTTAAACACACTAACAGTGATGGAGCATGGACAGGATCAGATTGTCCAGCAGCTCTTGTGGGATCACAAGAAATTCATATTTATTTTAAAATATCCCCTAATTTTTATGAGCAGTGTCAATTATTATTGTGCTTTGTCCCTTTTTTAACAATCATAAAACGGAGCATCAAAATGATGCATAGGCAGAAGTTGTAAGCGCTGTTGCCTCAAAGCTCCATAAACCCCAGTTTGAGCTTGACTTCAGGCTCAGCTTGTGCAGAGTCTGCATGCCCTCCCCATGTCCGTGTGGGTTTTCTGTGGGTACTTTGGTTTCTCTGCTTTTCTGGTGTGTCAATTAGTGATTCCAAAGTGCTCTTAGTTAGGTACTGGCTTAGTTAGGTACTGGCTTTCTCGTGGCCCTTACTAGGATTATGCGGATAAGACGATGACAGATTTAATGAATTTTGATGGAGAGAATAAAAGGAATCCTTTGCATTTGAATGGGGGCCAACATTATAAATATAAATACATGTTAGAAAAATGTATGGAATTCTCGAAAGTTTTTGCCACGGTTGTCCAAACAGTGGAATACAGTGCAGCCTGGGAATTTAAATTATTCTTCCCTTGAATAATTCAGACATTGAACAGTCTACATTTTCGAACATGGGCACCCTAAATAAAACACCCAATTGTGCGATCGTCCAACCACCAGAAAATGTAAATCTAGTCCAGTTGGTGTTAATAATGTGCAAATACGCTAAAAAAAGAAGAATTCGAAGACCTAGGTTACGATCATAGGCGTTTTGTGTAAATCTTATTATATTATTTTTTTTTAGCATTTTGAATAACCTTGAACCAAATTAAGTTTAAGTTTCAAGCTGAAAGACTTCAGTTTTCAGTTGCTCCAGTTGCTGTCATGTGTCAGATACAGATTTAAGGCTGATACACACTGAAGGTGAGGTGAAAGACGAAATATTTGAATTTCTATTTTCACCCCAGTACAAATAAAACTATAAACAACGGAAATAACGCAATTTTCTTTTTAAAGTTTGCCATCTGTTTCAAATTTTGAAAAATGGTCAAGATGAACAAAATGTCTTCTTCAAGTGATGAACACATCCTTTTGCTCCTCTTTGCTGTCATTTTCTAAATTACTATAGACACTGTGCCAACCAGAGCAGTGATGCATCTGATTTCAGGGAACAGGGTTGTTTGCTCGGCTCTGAATGTTAAGCAGTAAAATAGCCTACATTTCTAAAGCAAAGACAACAGCAATTCAGCATACTATCTTCGGTATGCAGTTGTTTTATCCACACATCTATACATTTCTATGACCTGTTGTTTTTGCCTGCTTGACCGTGCCTGAGGTCCATCTCCTCTGTTTGTCTCTTTAAGGTTTTCTCCATTGACCTTTGAACTATAGACTGTGTTCACTCACTGTGCACTCTATTAGACACGTACCTTATTGATCCACCTTGTAGATGCAAAGTCAGACAGTAGCTCATCTGTTTTTGCACAGCTTGTGTAAGACTGTACTTGTTAAAATTAGAGCTTTAAAAATAATGTTCACATCTCTCCTTTCCAATATCATTATAGTTTCTTAGTTTTCAAACACAGGAAAAACTACTTGCTAAGGACTGTTGTTCTCTCCTGATATATACTGCTCATAAAAATATGGGATACTTGAAAATGAAATCTCCAGTATAATTAGGCCATGAGAAAAAAGGTTGAGATCTTCTGGCCTGGAGTCTACTTTACACAGGTATTTGCAGTTATCTGAGTGAGCTGCCCCAAGAATGTAGCTGATTAAAAAGAAGATTTAAGACCCATAGATCCAGAAACCACAGTTACTTTAACAGAATCTTGCCTTGTGAATGTGTGGGCAAGGGTCTATATACCTGATTTGAAAAATATAAATTGTGAGGCAGCGAATGTTACTTATTTGCACTTGGACTTTAGTCTGTGATGGTGTTTTCAACAGTTAGTCTGGCTGAAACGGTGTTTGAAACACAGAGTACCGGCAATTAGCTACAGTGATTACTCCTATAAACAGGACTGATGAAGGACACTGTCCAGTCAATAACAAATCTCTGAATGTTATGACACGTTCAGAAATACAATCATTCTCAAGCCAGAGCAAAAGTGACTCGTGCTGCTTCTGTAGGTCTTTGGTGTCTACAGAGGTGGAATCTGTTTAGTTCATCAGTTCATTAGGCAGAATCTGTTCTGAAAAAGCAGTGCAGACAAGGAGCTTTCTGGTTTTTTTAATGGCTGTAATCAGATTTGCTGTTCTCTTGAGGTGGCCTGCAGGCTAAGAAACCTCTCAGTCAGTTACTTGATATTCACAGCACTGTGTTCCCTCTTGCACATATACCTCTGTGCCCTGTACGTATTTCCCCAGCTAAGATTTATATATTTACCAAAGGAGCTTAATGCAGTGTATAATGCAGAAAATAATAACTGTTCTTAGTGATTAGTAAAAAAATAATTATCGATCATGTATATAGCATGCCAAGTCACTGGACACAAAGTCCAGACATTAGACATCTCATATACTGGAATGACATGGGGATCTAGGACCACTCTTATCTATGTGATTCTTTAAAATATATATTTTAGGCATGATAGTTCCACCAGATTCATGTGTAGTACTGAACCTATATCTTTATCTGGATTGACCTACAATTGATCTCTGAAAGTTATGGGCCCAGCAGTGGCAGCATGGCAGTACTGGAATTTGAATATGCTTGAAACCACCATTTAGTAATGAAACATTCATATTGAAATTCTTTTTATTTTAGAAAATCAGTTTCAAAATAATTTTATACAGTTTGCATAAATCTATCTAAAAACTTGAGGCATCAGGCAACCTTATAAGTTAAATTCGTAAACACTTCAGATTCCTCGTTCCTGTTATTGCTATTAAGTTTAAGAATTACGTTTCCATTGAGTAGTACAACCTTCTTAATCAGTGGATTATGGAAACAAATTCACAAATATGGTTGCCAGAACAGCATGGAAAGTCTGGATTTGATCAAATAATTTTGAAATCCTGGGGTGACGCATGAGCACTTGGCCGAGTTCATGTATAAGAGGCAGAAAAATGGTAATTCCCAGTAGTATTGGTTACTTAAGAGCATTTACGCCTGTGAGCAGAGTACTACTTTAATATTAATATATTAAATATTACATATAAAGAGACAACACAAAAAAACCTCTACTATCATCCAGTAATATGAGTCCAGAATCCATGTGAAAATAAACTGTATTTAAGCAATGCTGTTGTTTTATACAGACATCTTTTGTGCTCGTGGTTATTTGTAAGATTCTGTGGATATTTGTTATGTGTTCAATGGAAATGTTTTACAATACTTAGGCTGCTTATTTGCAGAGATGAAGTCAGTAGTGGAACTCTACTACAATGCTTAATGAGACCTAAAGTGTATAATCATGAAACATGTTATGAGTTACAAAATAGATTGCTAGCTAAACCATTTATGATCATCACAAACATCATTTTATGTGAGGAAATTTCGTTTGTTACGAAGCATAATATGGGGGGGGGGGGGGAAACAAGCATTTTATGTTTTTTGCAGAGTGATACATTATGCATTTGGTACCAAACAAAGTAAGCTTATAGCCCAAAGGAGATTTTGTGCATGAAATTAGTTTATTTCATCCACAAAATGAGAACTATACTCCCTCTTTTATCTGCAAAACGACATACCTTGCTGTCAGATTAGAGAGGAAAAATTTATATTATCCTCTTTAAATTTCGGGTTTTCACATTTTTCCTCTCTATGAACAATATGTAGCAGGGCGTCAGTTGATTGTGTCATATCATAAGTAATGCAATTAGCAAAATTAGCACTTATTCTTGCTTAAAAAATTATGTATGACTTTTCCTGAATTATACATGACTTTTAACTGCCCTACAGTTTCAGAGATACATATAAAGTAGTACTTTCAAATGATTACATTATTAAAAATGTCAATGCTGATTCATCTCATATTTGATCGTTCATATTTATTTTTTGAAAAAAAGCTACTTTGACAATTGTTTACAAATTGCACATTTCATACAGTTATATTGTTTCAATAAACACAAAACACAATGGCGATACTACAAAGTTACTTTTTTATGCAGAGTTTTAGATACATTTATTAGAACCTTATCAATTGTGCCAGGCATAGCATCAAACCACACAATGCTTGTGTTTAATGATGGACTCTATAATGAGCATAAGGTAGTGTCCAAAATCATCAACAATTCACCCCTTTAAAGGCTAAGAGTGCTATACATAGAATGTATTAAACCGAGAATAGAATGGACTGTTTTGAGAATTACAATCACAGCATTAAAAAAAAAAAGTGTTTATTTTGCCTTAACTCATATGAATACATTTCATACATGTTTTAAACTGCCACACCACCACTATACTTCCATTATTCACACGTTTTCACAGGTAAATTAGCTCGTATTGCCAACAAAATATGTGAGAGTTTATCTTAACTGATTGAGCACAGAGGGTACTCTTAATTATACATAATGCTTTTCATTATACAGGCTGAATCATTCGAGATCATTTATATCATAAGATGTGGAATTAAGCAGGATGCCTGCCTCTGAAAGGTACTTAGTGCAATGCTCACGAAGAGAATTTGGAGCTCAGATGAAATCTTAAAGGCATTCGTGCAGGGTAAAGAAGTGACAGCTACTAAGATCAATGAGGAAAGGTGTATTTTCTTTCCAGGCAGCTGGGTCCTGCTACCAATATAAAGCTGCTTTTGCTTTTTACACTGCTGTCATGTTTTGAACAGCAAACAGCTTGCAGCGTGAGTGTGAACTACTCTGCTCATAGACCTATTGCACCGACCATTACAGTCACTCACTGGGTTATTGTGATGAAAGGATCGTTTGATTTACTTTGATATATTGTTTTGAAAGCACCAAGGAATCTCACGAGAGCTCAACTTTTTTCCTTTCAGAATTGGCTCGACCCATCAAAAGAGATCAAAAAACAAATCCGAGGTAAGGCTCGTTTTTTATTCTTTCAGATTCATTTAATGTATGATATTTGATTGCATTTTATATGCTGCCTGTATCCATACATGATTATAAGTGATTTGCATGGCTTGGTGGGTAGCACTGTTGCCTCACAGCGAGAAGGTCCTGGGTGGAGCATTTTGAACTTAGTAGCCTGTCTACGGTTGTTCCTGCCCTGTACCCTATTCTGCATGCACTAGTCCTCCCGTATCCACATCTAGGACCTAGTGGAAAAGAATGTGAATAAATGATTTACCAAAAAGGATGTGAGACAAATCAATAATGTTCGCTTTGATTAATGGTATGCATTTAGATATTTTTCTCTTTGGTGAAAGCAGGAAATACATGACAAACCTAGTAGATTAGCTCCAGCTGCATTTTATTGGACCTGAAATGATCAATTGTTCTGCCTATATTAATGAGATGTACAGTATTATTGCGATATAGAGCATGCACAGTGATTACAGTGATACAATTACTGTAGCAACTACATACATATAAGTCTTTGCAACAACGACAAGACCTGTTTATTTCTTCCTGTTTTAACCTGCTTATTTTCTGGTTTTAACCATGGAGTGCAGAGCTTTCTAGATGACCACCTAGGTGACATTTTGCAATCATAGGGCAAAATAATGGCAATATATCACCTAACTTGTTACCCAGAAGACTTCTACCTGCTCAAGAAATATTTGGACGGTTATTTAAATGTTTTGCTGCAAATGTCATACTAGTCGTGTTTGTATGCAAAGATTTCCATTACTTCCTATTAACTTCTGAGGTTATACTGGCTCCTGAAAGCAAGTTCACAAAAAGTGTGACACAAATCTTTCCCTATGAGAAAATGTGAGCGGCAGATGCCTGTCCTAAGTTGTTGCTTTATCTGTCCATTCGCAGTGGGCCCCTGGCAGTTTTCATTTGCTGTCAAGTTCTATCCTCCTGATCCATCTCAGCTGATAGAAGACATCACCCGGTGAGTGCATTTAAACTCATTCTAGCTGCCCCACTTCCAACCACTTTATTACTGAGCCAACATTAGTAATGTGTGTTTTACAATTATGCAATGTTTTGCACCACGGTAGCAATCATTTTGCTCAGCATTTCTACACCCAGCTGTGAATCTCACACCTGTGCCGTATGCACATCATTTGTCAGTCACTAATTTGCTTGTTGCATTTTAGCTGCATATTCCTCTTAAGTGGTACGTGTACAAAATAATGTGGACAAGCTTTAATACTGGGACACCTAAAAGTTAAAATAATCAAATATACAGACAGGAATCCCCTAAAAAGGATGTGCCATAGAATTAAGAGCATTGTAAGTTATTGTAATTAATATGGAAATGTCATAGGATGGGCTAACCCTAACCCCAACCCTCCCAATAGCCCTCCCAGGTTTCTGGCCAGACCTGTCCCAGTCAGCTTTGAATTTGATTTGTAATTCATTATACATAATATACATTAATAATGAGTTCTATTTTATCATACAGGTTGAAAAATATAAAATTTAATAGTATGTATGTTAAAGTCATATTAATTATGAATGATTGTTTATTATTATTATTATTATTATTATTATTATTATTATTATTATTATTATTATTATAGTCAAACTAAGGCAATGTAGCTGGGAATCAAATAAGGGTGATGATTCTGTTTCTCCTCTCTCAAAGATTAAGTAAATGTAAGACGAAGTAAATTCAACTGAAAACATAATAATTATAGTTCCATATTTTTCAGACACGGTAAAATAAAGTGAGTGGACGAAAATGCACACTTGCTATTTTAACTAGGCTGTGCGAAAACATCAATACAGCAATATATTGTGATATTTGATTTTGCTGCTTACTAATATTTTTGATTTTCAGCTTGAACAAATTGAGCCAATACCCACCCCTATTAAGTGAAGATTTTTGTTCGTTTTCACTGGACTGTTAATGTTCAGTAATGATATGCAAACAAGTTTAGAATTAATATGACCTCAAATGTACTGCATTGAACACTTTCCAGGTTCACCTTACCACGAGACAGAAGAGTCTAAAAAAGGTTGAGACAGAGGTTACTTATTTATGTGCCCTGACCAGGATTAAGCTGAAAAGAAACAGAATGACACCATTAGTAGACTGGAGCAAAGGAAACATGCTTATTTAATCATCAGTCATTCTAACAGCTGAATCCAGATTTGGTCGATTCCAACAGAAAGCTGTCTGTCCAATGCAAGGTGCCAACTGTGAAGTTTGGTACAGGAGATATACACGGCTCTTCAGCATAAGGAATTCAAACATATGGGAACAGCCTGGATCATTGCTAAAACTGGTGTGTCTTTCTATGTGTGTAGGTTCTACCTGTGTCTCCAGCTAAGAGAGGACATGCTGTCGGGACACCTGCCGTGCTCATTTGTGACACATGCGCTGCTGGGCTCGTATGTTGTGCAGGCTGAACTGGGTGATTATGACCCTGATGAGCATGGGCCCGACTACGTCAGCGACTTTCGCTTTGCTCCCAGCCAGACCCGTGAACTTGAGGAGAGGGTGATGGAGCTCCACCGAACCTACAGGTACGACATGCCAGAAAGTCTAAATATCAGTATTTTGTTTATGGTAAATTAACAGTAATACAGTTATTTTTTTAACAGTTTGTCAGTTGCATTTGTGTCCGATTCAAAGCAGCAGCTTAAAATGTCAGCAGTATTTAAGATAACAGGGAAACTTAGCTTGCAATAACTCCATTCAGTCTATTAATATAAAGAAATGTTTGTGGACATAAAAAACTAAAACATATATAATCCTATAAATGCCTGCTACAACAGCCTTTGTTCTTCTAAAATAGTTTTTCACTAGATTTTGGAACATGGGGCTGGCCTCCTGATGTTAGGCTATAGAGAATCCAGAAATGTGTGCTTTATGTTGTTAATGTTTTACATGTGAATGTTGCTCAGTTATTAAAATTAGTGTCCACAAACATTTGTCTACATAGTGTAACACTGAATAGCAGTATTTTTGGATATGGTAATCTAAGATTAAAACAAAATAATGAAAATTCTTTAATACAAGTGGCTAGAGAGCGAGGGTTAGAAGGCAGTCGTGTCGTTCAGTGTCACACCTTTTAGCTTTTTTTTCTATGTGCGTTATTGATAACAATGTTGAATATGTTTTTTTTTATTAAAATCCTAAACGTTACGTATGTAATAAAGGGGAATGAGTCCTGCAGAAGCTGAGATGAACTTTCTGGAAAATGCTAAAAAGCTCTCTATGTATGGAGTTGATCTTCATCATGCCAAGGTACACACCTACACCTGCATCTACACACCTACACCTGCATCTACACACCTACACCTACACACCTACACCTGCATCTACACACACCTGCATCTACACACCTACACCTACACACCTACACCTGCATCTACACACACCTGCATCTACACACCTACACCTGCATCCACACACACCTACACCTGCATCTACACACACCCACACCTGCATCTACACACACACATACACCTGCCTCTACACACACCTGCATCTACACACCTACACCTACATCTACACACACCTACACCTACATCTACACACACACCTACACCTGCATCTACACACACACCTATACCTGCATCTACACACACACCTATACCTGCATCTACACACACCTACACCATGTTCCAAAAAGTAAGAGATTCAGTGTGGCTAGAAATATAGCTTTTGCATCTGCAGGAATCTGTTCAGTGTATTTACACTAGAACTGTCAAATGTGTGATCATGATATTTATCTTTTTTTTTTAATTATTACCAGTACTTATGACTGTATTTGAAATGGTCCCTTATCACTATTACCTTTATTCTCTACACTGTTGGTGTTTTCTCGGGCCGTTTAATGCCATTTTTAAATAATTACCTAATGCCTGCATTATAGCTTGCAGCTCATAAACTGGGACTTCTGAGTGACTAAAAAGAGATGCTGAGATTGTGATCTTGGTGCTATATCTATTCGAGCACTAACAGGAAATAGATTCAGACACTCCTAATGCGCTTTCTCTTTAACACACGCAGACGCATGGCACATGAGATAACGGCTTATGCATGCTGTTTCTTATAAAACAGAATACCCAACAAATTGAATATTTTTGCATTACAAAGTACTGTTCTGGCAATACTAACGTAGTTATTTAGCATTCTTTTTGCTGTCGAGTCTGCATTTGACATCAGAATGTCTGGAGTTTTTGTTAAGGATTTACATCTACAGTGCATCCGGAAAGTATTCACAGCGTTTCACTTTTTCCACATTTTGTTACGTTACAGCCTTATTCCAAATTTTTAGAGTTTTGAAAATTTATTAAAATTAAAAAACTCAGAAATCATATTTACATAAGTATTCACAGCCTTTGCTTAATACTTTGTAGAACCACCTTTGGCAGCAAGTACAGCCTCAAGTCTTTTTAAATATGATGCCACAAGCTTGGCACAACTATTTTTAGGCAGTTATGTCCATTCTTTTTGCAGTACCTCTGAAGCTCCATCAGGTTGGATGGGAGACGTCTGTGC
>JAUZSV010031493.1:0-15446 GCA_034780495.1 Parotocinclus cesarpintoi | reverse complement strand
TTTTTCTCCCTTAATAATAAACACCTTCATTTACAAATTGCATTTTGTATTTACTTGTGTTGTCTTTGACTACTATTTAAGTTGGTTTGATGTTCCGAAACACTTAAGTGTGACAAATATGCCAAAAAACAGGAAATGACGAAGGGGCAAACACTTTTTCACACCACTGTACTTACCAAGTTTAACAAAAAAACATAAAATATATACTTTTAAAAAGACTTGGCAGAGGCGCAACATTCTCTAATTATCAAGTCACATCAGATACGAGTTCCATATCTTTGTGGCATAAACGTAAGGTTTTATACATAATTGTGGCATTTCAGCAGAAGTTAGTTTAGTTAATAATAGTTCAAACCACTATAGTTATGATGGCTTCATAAATTCACAAAAACGAAACCATTACAATTACTCTGGCAGCCTATAGCAAAACAATATCAGCCACGAGGCACATATACATATACACAGCACATGCAGTACAAAAAAGCAGAGCAAATTATAGATCCAGATCGAGATTATATCAACCTTAAAATGTGTTTATGGTCCATATTTAAGAATTTGGCCTGCATACATGATAATGAGCGAAAATAACAATATATTGTAGAACTAGAAACAGCACATTAGTAAATTACAGAGATGAGACACATTCTGCTCTTTAATTACACAAACATCACTGTGTTCTCATTCCAATCACTCACAATTATTACAGACATCCTATCTGAATGTCACCTGTCAGTATCTCCAAAAAACGTATCCCTATAACAGTAATGTTACAACCCGTCCAAGAAGCACAGGCAAACGCAGGAGGCAGGTACAAAAACAGCTGCTTTATTGAGCAACATATAATGCAATCAGAGACAACATAATTGTCAAGAAAGAGAATCCACAGTTTGATAAAGTTATACCATGAGCAAGGAACCTCATGCAGATGTACAGATGTATCAGAATGCTGTCAATCTGAAAGGTGTGAAAGTGCTTAGAAACTAAGAGAAAATTAAGTTCTCAAGGACTGAGACTCAGTGAATGCATGGTTTAAATAGCATGCCAGTGATGAAGGGTTCTAACTAGCACAAAGTGAAAAGCACCAGTACTTTGGTTAATGAGACAGCAATTACTAAGAGGCTCAGAGGGGCTGTAAACAGGTGAGGGATTGAGATCTATATCACTGGATCAGACAGCCGTGGGGATGACAAGTAAATTTACTGCTCACATAAATTTAACATGAAACATCCCCCAATGAAATATCCCCTTATTTTGTGAGCAGTGTAGTCACTGTCAAGAGAAAGGTTTTTATTCTGAAACACCGATTTACTACTTAAATTGAGCAACTCAAAAAAAATCCTAATACTAAAACAAAACAGTGAGAAATTATTTGTTGTGAAAGCAACTGACAGCATTTATGGATATGACCTAGTACTGTGCAGGTGTCAACAAATAACTGAAAAAAATCAATCAGCTCACCTTGGGCACATCTCTGGCAGTGCTTGGACTGAAGAAGTTATCTCCTATAAATCTGAGGCCAGCTCCAGTGCGAGTGTTTCCTCCTTTATAATTTATATTTTCGACAGCATTCAACAGGTCTACGGAACTCCCATATGTAGTGAATGTAAATTCCACCCTGAGAACAGCAACACAAATGTAAACGAACACCCACCCACGTAGAATATCACGCTCGCTATACTATGTATTAACACAGATTACGTCCAGTGCGACTGGACACCTCTGGTCTACATTACTTGCAATAAAGCCAGCCTTGATTAAGTGGGTATACACAGCAGGACACAATCTGGACTGTCTCAACCACAGAGCACTGGTATATCCCAGTTTGTAGGGCATGTGATTCACATTTTGAGTTATGTCAACTTGCAAGGTCAAGGCTTAGCTTTTCCAGGGCATGAGCTAGTATATAATATTTGTATAATATGCATTCATACTTCCATATTTACATTTAAAAATTCAGAAATTTCAATACCTATTCACATACCTGACGATATACGACAATATACCCATTCAGGACAGATGTACAACACCCTGGGTTATGCTACATAAATACAGAATACAAACTGTACCATCTACATCTGCCAAATAAGTGAAATTAGGCATATATGCCTTCAATTTCTTTTACAAAATGTTATATACATAATGTATTCATAACTCCCATCAGTACCACCAAAGCAATAATAAAGTTTAAATACATATAAACCTTGCTGTGTCACTGTACTGGACAGCTCCAAAGCGGACACCAGAGGGTCCCACCACACTGGAGAATGGTCTGACAATCCCTGCCATGAAATCCTTCACTAAAACAAAGTTGTTACGTCCAATACTGGATGATCCATCCACCAGAAACACAATGTCCGCCACTCCAACGTTGTTACATTGTCCTACATGTGAAAAGACATTTTTTTAATTGCAGAATATGTTAACATACAGTACAATACAGATAAACCAACATGTTCAATACAAACACAGTGCTGTAGGAGATGTTTTGGGGTTTTTTCACATTGTAACCCTGTATATCCTAGTCAGGGCTGCAGGGATGGAGTGCCGCACTTGTTCCAGAGCCTATCCCAGAATTTAATGGGTGCATGCAAGCCTATACTGTACAAAAACTGTGCCTGCATAATTGCATTTAGTTCATGTTGCATTTGCATCATGTTGCATTTGTGCTATAAATGGTATCAATTGATGTGCAGTTAAATTCGACAATTTACAGAATGTCATAGCACAGGGATGTTATTTAGACAAATAAGTGCATGATCATTACCTTGAGCTGCTGATCTGTCTGGGAGAGACAGCAATACAGCAACCGCCAAGCTCCAGTGCCACATCTTTAACCTACGCAAAGCCCAGATACGACAGGTAAACAGAAGGACACACACAGACACAACATGAAGTTTTTTCACGCAAAATCCTAGACATTGTTTCAGCAAGAGTTCATAATATGACCTTTATTTGTCATATAAAAACAAATTCTAAAGAATTAGGACAACAACCTTGAAGCTACAGTGCTGGACAACAGATGTTAACAAAATTGGGACACACTGAGCATGTTAATGAGGTACAAACTTGAGCTGGAACCAACTGTGTAACTAAAACCTTGCCCAACCAAAGTTTTTTCCAACCAACATTATACAAATATGAAACTTACACATGTGCTGAAAAGGATTCATTGTATATCGCTGGTGAATGTAAACACCCTTTTTTTTCTCATTACATGCAGTCATGAGGACAAAGTATACCCCGTTTGTTTATGAGACAAAAATATCCAACTTGGCCATTTGTTGTTTGTGCAACATGATTGTATATTTATTCATTCATCAGTACCCACCATTTCCTGAGACAGGAACACAGTCTGGACATACACATTTACACATTTAGTAGTAAGTGCCTTTAGGGGTAGCCAATGCACATATGTGTATCAGATTTATATTTATTTATTTGTTTATTTTACATCACATCAGCATTAATGGGCAGCAAAGTGGCACAACTGTATGGTATTCTGAGGCACATTTGCCACAGTTGCAGCTGGGCCTGTTTCTCCTTATCTACCACACCAAAAGGGCAAGTTAGAAGGAAAGGCATATTCAAAGCTGTCCAGCCTAGTACCATGTAAAAGTGGCTTCAAATGTGATTTTTAAATTTACACAGCTCTGGAAAAGGTTGTGTGTCATATTCTGCTAAGTTTGTATTTCATCTACATTCACAACGCTATATTCTCTCAGTTGGCCATGTAACTAAAGTGTGGTTGAATAAAACAAATTAATAATAGAGGATTTGAATTCGATGATAGATGATATGAAAACAGGATGCAATGTACACTGGAAGCTTGTATGAACATAAAGTATTAAATATTTTTGATATTTAAACTTGTTGTGGTTTTGGTTCTCAACTTATTCAGGTGTACTGTGTCATGTTCAAGCTCGATTCATTTGTATTAAAACTTTTACAAGGGCCACAGGACCAAGCTGTAGGTGAAAGTGACCAAGAAAAAATACAGAAAACCTTGTGAGGAACCCAGTGCATGTTTATGTCAAGTTACTAATGTATCTAAGCCTTATATAGCATAATTTGCACTGGTAATTGGTAATTTAAATGGCATTGTGAAGCTTTGTCATGTTTGGACGTGACGCTGTTGTGTGAAATCATCTTTGATGATCTTTAAACATTTTAAAAAACATGGCCTATTGGAATAGTTTATTTATTTGCACAACACTGTTAAGATTTGCGGAAGTATACATGTGTCGACCACCAGCAGTTTCTTCAGGCTTATATACAGCACAAAGTCTGTCTTATAAGATGACTCACTGTTCTGCTAAACCTATGCTAAAGCATTTCAAACAACACCATTACATGTATCAGAGGTTTCCTTCCACTAGATTCCAAACCACTAGGACTGTTTGATATTAGAATGTAGCAGTTGGAAAATTTGGTTTCAAATAGCAGAGTAGGATAAATAAGTAGCTGCTCTTTTACAAATACACCTATGTGCTTTATATCTCAAAAACACAAAAAAATGTAAATCATAGAGACAGGTTGCCACTAGTTTCACCATTTTCAGAAGCAATCATTGTATCATTATCAGTGCAATGCTCCCCATATAAAGTTCTCTGTAAGCCCATAACGTATGTAAGACCCCCTAAGGCAGTACATACAGAGCACCCCCTCAATACAAAAAAATACACCACATTGCATACATAGATGGATGGATGTCATCTGTAGTATTACTTAGACCTATAATCATTAACAGCCTATTGTTAGAACTGGCAGTAGTAACAGACCCATCAGTTGAGAACCACTGCCATAGAACAAAAGTACACTACATGAAAAAAATTAATGTAGCCTTTGTGTCATTTTCACCCTGTCATGTCGCAGACTGCCTCTGGCTTCTTCCTGTCTGTTTGATATACCAGGCAAACATCACAGCGAGTTCCACTTTGATGGAGAACTATGGTTACATAAACAACCTTTATTTCTGGATTGCCAGGGCAGATTTTTTTAGTCGCTAAGAGGGTGAGCAGTATGTTAAAACAAGCCATGAACCAAATTAATAGATATTAATAGTCAATTAATAGTCAATACAATACTACCTCAGTGGTCCCTCAGTACGTATAGTTAATTCATGTCATGCCAGATGTCATATATAAGTATAGTCATAAATTCTCATATATTTATGAGTTTGGCTGTGTTTTGAATCATTGCCATGCCATTCTCGCATTACATTCCTTGTGAACACAATCCTTACCACACAAGACACTTTACTCATAATCTACCAATATTACTTAATTTAGCCATAGCAACTATAAACAAATTGTAAATTAAGGACTGTTTACAATATTTCTTAGGTTATAGCTTGCCACATATTATATTATGCAGATAGTTTAGCTTAGACTCACTATTCAGCTTATTAATTTTTCACAAAAACTGTAATTGTGTTACCTTTATCACACCTACCATGCCATACTTTGCCATGACCTTTTAAAGTGTGTGGCAGAGTAAATACACATGTAGTCTTCCAATTTACTCAGTGCACTTCATGTCATGCCTGTGTGTTAACATTTCTGGTCACGACAGACCATCATTTGTAAACATACGTATAGCAATTGGTGTTTTTGTGATGTTTGTTCTTACTGATAAATAGATTAAATTATCAACATTTAGAAAACGATTCACGAAAAAGTGAGTGCATTCCTCATGTGTTGTCATGGGACAACACTGAAGAGATGACACTTTGATACGTAAAGTAGTCATTCTACAGCTTGTATAACAGTGTAAATTTGCTGCGTTCACAAAATAACTCAACACACAGCCATTAATGTCTAAACTGCTGGCAAAACACACTTGTCTTTGTACTTCTTACCTGGATGCTGCAACACACACTTGACACCATCGGTACCAATTAAGTTTAGCTTGAACTCATCAGACCACAGGACATGGGTTCAGTAATCCATGTACTTAGTCTGCTTGTCTTCAGCAAATTGTTTTCAGGTTTTCTTGTGCATCATCTTTAGAAGATTCTTCCTTCTACGGCAGCAGCCATTCAGACCAGTTTTATATAGTGTGTGGCATATGCTCTGAGCAGTGACAGGTTGACCCCCACCCATTAACCTCTACAAAGCCAACTTCTGGATATGATGCTGAGCATGTGCACTGAACTTCGTTGGTCGGCCATGGTGAGACCCGTTCTGAGTGGAACCTATCCTGTTAAACCATTGTATGGTCTGCATACATACCACACATGCCGTGCTGCAGTTTACTTTTAGGGTCCATTCACTCTAGTTCTCCATACTCATGATCTGTGAACTGAACTTCCCCAAGGTGTTTCTGACCTCGAAACCAATTCTTGTCTCATCCTTCCTAGTAACGTGTGTAGTGTTATTCAGTTACTTACCTTTGTACTGTCTTACTCTGATTCTTGCCTGCTGTTTTCAATAAAACCATGTTCGAACTGACACTTTAGTCCGGTAGGAGCGGGGGACCCATCTGCATTAAACCAGATTTTGGGGGAATTGCAAAAGGTTGAGAACCCCTGCTCTAGGTCATCTTTATGTTGAGCAACAATTCTTTTTTTCAGATCGTCAGAAAGTTCATAAGGCCATGAGATGCCATGGTGAACTTTCAGTGACCAGTATGAAAACGTTTGAGAGTGATAACAGCAAATTTAACACACCTGCTCCCGATTAACTCCTGAGACCTTGTCAAAATTTCGATATTTTCACTTAGGTTACCATTGGCTTAGGCATTAATGGCTGTCGTTCCAGAAGGAAGCCTCTTGTAAAGATGAAGCACAAAAAGCCCGAAAACAGTTTGCTGAAGACAAAAGGCATGAATTACTGAAACCATGTCATATGGTTTAATTAGACCAAGATAAACTTATTTGGCTTAGTTGGTGTCAAGTGATTGTTGCGGCCACCAGGGAAGAAGTACAAAGGCAAGTGTGTCTTGCCAGTTGCTTAGATATTATTGGCTGCGTGTTGAGTTATTTTGAGGGCACAACAAATTTACCTTGTTATACAAGCTGTAGACTGACTACTTTACATTTTGACTGTTGTCCCATTAAAAGATATAATAAAATAGCTACTTTAATATATATACCAAATTCTCACTTTTGTGGCACACTGTAAATCCAGCCAACACTTGTAAACTTACAAACTGTTACAGTTGCATAATGCCCAAACTCAATCTTCTGCAATTATACACAGCAAATATGTAGAAGATGCATGTATAATAAAAAGGGTGTTTGTTGATTTCAAATGTTCTAGAATGCTTAAAAATGCTCCCTAATGTCAAACACCCAGTCCAGGTGTGTGGTCTAATGCGTCATATCAGGGTTTTTTTTTTAGACAGAAGATCTTGCCTATTTTATAATTACTGGCTTTCTCCTAGACCACGGGCCAAAATAAAGTTACAGTCTATTCATAAAACTATCGTCTAACTGGTCTTCTAGATTAGATGGATTACCTCCTTGTGTAGACCTAAATCCTTTTGAGCAGATTTGCTGTACAATGGTGTATCCCATATTTTATTGTCAACTCACTAGTTTTAGAAGTACTAGAAATGCTTCAGGAGTACCAGAGAGGCCTTACACGTTCACAGATATATCCCTAAATACAATAATTATGTGTTAGCAGCAGTAGTTCCATATTCCCTTAAAACAAGATGTGTCTGTCTGTATAAATGGCAATTATAGGGGGTATGCCATTGCACTATACTTAACGAATGAAAAGAATATAAAGTGAAATTAGTTTTAAAAAACAGATTTAAACACAGACTGGGTGACGACTTTGGGTTTAATAAAACAGATCCCTGGATCTGCTTGTTCCACCATCAGCCTGGTGACTGTGGTAGCCTAGCGGTTAAGGTACTGGACTCTTGACCTGATTGCCCAGGGTTTAATCCCACCTTTGCCAATATGCCACAGTTAAGATTCTTAATCTACATTGTAAGACTGTATCAGTCTGCTAAATTTAATGAGGGTCACTAGTACAAAATGTTGCACAATATTTTTAAATGATGTAAAAAAAATAAAGTAGAAAGAATGTAAGAAATAATACTGGAATGTTACTAGCCACACCCAGTAATAGTTGTTATTTCACCAATATTGTGTTAACATTCTGTACTCACTGCTCGTTAATGCTTTTCATAAAAAAAGGGTTGGGCTACATTGCAAAAAGACACTGACTGGTATCCTAAAGTTTTACTTCTTGCAAACCCTGCAGCCACCAGTTTCTGGTAACATTGGTTCCAGGGTCTTCCTGAGTATTTCAGGAAGACTGAGAAACAACCATGCGAGCGGCTAAGCATTAACAGTTTAAGTTCAAAGCTTGTTACATACGTGAACTGAATTCTGAATTAACTTTAGTCAAAGCGCTGCGCTCTTCATGTGTGTGTCTGTGCCGCTGCCGGCGTCACAAGTGCACCAGTGTAGTGTAAATGTGACCGGCACAAAATTGGTTATTATGAGGCCAATCCCTAGTCACAGCCAATCACACTGAAAGCTGATTGTTCACCAGTTGATCAATCCATCTCTAGTCATAATGTTAAATATTCAACACTGAGAACATTGTACTGTAATCTGTCACATTTTATTTTGAGCTGAAAAGAGGTGCCTTAAAAGCTAGCTGTCATTTAACAATGTTATTGAAATCTGGAATCCAAGTATCTTGGCAAACAAAAATTGCAAAAGTATCAATATAATTTTAAAAGCCACAACACATTCCAAAGTAAAACATCAGTCAAAAACTCCAAGACTTCATCTGCTGAGTAGGCTTTGTGAATGAGCGTGCGAATAAATGGCTGAATGCAGAACTCTGCATCAGACACACGGAGCATAATATGTACACAACTGCACAGCTAAGCACATTCTGTTTTTTATTCAACAAACCACATGATAAATCAGAGGAGCCGGAGAGACTGAAACACAGATGCTCTTTGTAACGCACATGCAGTTGTGAATTAGGTTCATAAAGCCTAAAACTGGTAGAAACAGTTTAGATATACATAAGAAATGTCAAAATCTGTTCCCTCTACCATATAAGCGTCAGAGACTTTGGGCGCTACACAGCTTTTTTCAATCATTGTGCTGACTCAGAGATCAGCTGAGGTGCTAGAGTAAAACTGCTGTAGGTGTAACTACTAGTGATCAGGGGGGTAACAATACAGTCTGCTCACGCTTTGATTCACAATACTGAGTTCACAATTTGATTTTCTTATGATAATCACTTTTACATTACATAAACATATTCCCTGTTTCTGAAGTGTAACTAGTGCAAATCAATGCACATTTTCTCATCCAGTTCTTACTAAAGTATAAAAGAAAAAAGTTTAGACCCCTGCAAGTAGAAAATTACTAGAAACAGAGGGGAAATAACAGATTCTGGTGAGGACTTTCCATTGGAATAATCATTACTGTACATCATTTCCGCTTCACCTACTCCTACTTCCTTTTAACCTTAACCAATCATGTGTGTTAGGTTAATTTGTGCTTCTAAAAGTGCTCTATAAGTATGAGTGCATGTGCCCCATGATGGATTGTTGCCCTGACTAGGGCTGTTTTCCCACAACCTTGATCAATGTTTAGCGAATAAGAAAATAAATCAATGAATGAGCCTGAAGGAGATCTTTTGATTGTTTCCTGTTTTGAAAAGAACTTCACAGCGTCTGTAGAAAAAAAACAAGATTTTTAAAATAAGAAATGTTAGATCTTTCGATCTTCGTGGGAACATCTGGTCCCGCAAATGTCCATTAAACATGACCCACACTCACACCCAACCCACCGACACACACACACACACACACACACACACACACACACACACGCGCACACATGCACACACGCACACGAAAAACAGATTACAGGAAAAACAGATCACAGAAGGGAAACAAACAATCTGGAAACAAATGGAAAAAAAGAGAGACGAGGAAAAAACTGTTTGAATTATGTTCAATGTTCAACCGTTTATTCCAATTAAAATACATTTTAAAGTTCTTTTTACATTTGTTGTTAGCTGTGCCACCTGTCATGTCTGCCATGTCTTTTTCAGTGCTCTGGATTTAATCTCAGACTTTGTTCGTAGTTTCATATGCCCCAACCCTGCCCCACAACCAGCCCTGGACAACTCAGTTGTGACCGAACAATTAGTGCATCTCTAGCACCAACAGCACACAGCACTCCATGTATTAGATCCACAGAATATATTGTAGACAAAACAAATTACACATGTAATTTGCTTTGCAAAATACAATAAATCACACTGGAAGACCAGTACTTATTTTTAGCACTTACATTTACAGGTAGTCTTATAGGTGACACCCTTATCAACAGCAACTTACAAGTGATAACATATTCAAGCAATTGTGGGTTAAGGGCTCGATTGTGAAGCTCAATGGTGGCAGCTTGGGAGGGATTACATTTGGACCTTGGACATTCTGGCCCATAGTCCAGTATCTTAACCACTAGACCACCACAACATTATTCAAATTTGTGTATAAAACTGAAAGACCTGTCATTTTAGTGTGGGAGGTTTGTGATGTACCAAGAGCCACGGTATCCAGGGTAATGTCTGCATACCACCAACGACCACATCCAACAGGGTTAACTGTGGACACAAGAGGAAGCTGTCTGAAAGGGATGTTCGGGTGCTGACCCGGATTGTATCCAAAAAACATAAAACCACGGCTGCCCAAATCACGGCAGAATTAAACGTGCACCTCAACTCTCCTGTTTCCACCAAAACTGTCCGTCTGGATCCGCAGGGTCAGTATACACGGCCGGGCTGCTATAGCCAAACCTTCTGTCTAAAACCAGTTTCAGTTTCATTGTCCAACCCCTGTATTTTGTTGCAATTGTATTTTGTTGAAATATATCGCCACATATACTGCTATCGCAAAGTACCCTAAAATATCATGATATTGTTTTAGGGCCATATCGCACACCCCTAGTTGACCAGACTAAAGATGATATATCTCAGGTTCATGCTATCCGCAATGTTATGGACAGGAAAGAAAATGTAAGGAATACCGTGTGTATTTTATATGTATTTCGCATGCTGTCCGAACGTTCCAATTTGGAGTTATAGAATGAAAAGCAGTTACCAATAATTTATTTGAAAAAGTCTGCATAGAACAGAATTCAAACCACTCCATATAAAACTTTTACTAAACATACTAAGCTTTCATGTATTATTTTTATTAATTGTAAACTTAAAAATGTACAAAATGGTGTTAAGTTGTCCATCATGAAGTTTGGTTTGTTAAGTTCATTGATCCACCTTAATCCAAACTAAATAACCCAACTAAATAACTGTCACAATTCTGGACAGCAATGGGGTTGAGCTTTAAAGGCAAAAGTACTGGATGCCCACAGACCCAAGTGTGTCTTTAGGTCATTCTACAGTTGCAGTTATCACTGGGGTTATCACAAACCTCACAAAAGTTCGGATGTATTTTTTGGAAGCAGTATATATAAGTTCCTCTACAGAGGTCCTAAGTGGCCTTTAACATAGGCTATAGCGTGCTGCTTTTAATCAACCACTATCACTGTTACATTTGCCCTTATCCACAGCAACTTACAATTAATAATCTTACAATCCAAGCAATTGTGATTTGAGGGCCTTGCTCAGGAACCCAACTGTGGCAGAGGTGGGATTTGAACCCTGGACCCTAGACCTTCTGGGTCACTAGACCACCACAGTCCCAGTCTTGTAACTGTTATGCAAGCTTACAGAGAAGCTCTGGTGGGTTTGTTTGAAATGAGAACACAAGTAATTTCTCAAGTCTCTCACAACCCTGCCTGATGTAATTCAGGTCTATTGACTTTCCTTTTATGAGCAAATTCCCCTCACTTAAGTGAGGAATTGCATCTGTCAGTGGGCGTTCTGAGCAGTAAGATTTCAGCTCTACAGCTATGAACCGCGATTGAAGGAATTCCAAAGCTGCCTCTATAAAAGTGAGAAAATCAAGCAGGCTGACCCTAAACTAAGAACTGGCCACACTGAGATTAATTCACACCTGGATGAGAGGAACATAAATTTACCAGTTTAATTACTGGTGTCAGTCACTTGTTTCTTTCAAAAGTTAGATAAAATATGTAGGATAATATGTATGTAGGAAAATATGACAAGTGACAAAAGAAAAGAAGTGCAAACGTTTTATTTCACTTATGGATGGGTACAGTTTAAAACAAAAATTAATACAGATATTTGTAGAACCTTTTTAGATTTTAAAATGGCATATACAGCAATGGCAGAACAATATATTCTATATATATTCAATATATTCATATATATATATAATATGTTCTTTGGTTGAAATATGTTTTTTTCATTTTATTGTCCTTAACTATGTCGGTTAGGAAATGAAATAGTATTTATATTATAGGGAACTTTTGGAAGCATGAGTAAAACAATTTAGTGTTTTAGTCAACATTTAAAATACTAGACATATATTTTCACTGGTTTATTATTATTGGTTTATTCACTTTATTATTATATCACTTTATACAACATTTATTAAAAGACCAGTGTAGCTACAAACAATTGAATCTATTGGAAATATGTGGTTCTGCATTCATTACTTTGTCATTTGATATTTCAAATGGCAAACTAACGGAGTCTACTTAAGCTAATACAACACCAACAATAGAAGTATTGCTTCTGTACTGAACATCTTAATTACTCATTTAATCCATCCTAAAAAAAGTATTCATCCTATTTAATGTTATGTTTAATATGAATGTATGTAGTGTTTCCTCTAGTTAAAAATTGCATGTGCAATGTTGAGGAGGAATTTTAGATTATGTTAACATTTCTGGCATGAACTAAACACCTTAGGCCATGGCACAGCATCTTAATTTAAGTTAAATTAAGATTTTATTCTAGATTGAGTTCCTTCTCTATAATCCACTGTACTGTTTCGGGTGTTTTAATGTTTGCAACCTGATTAAATTTACAGTTTCGTACAGAGGGTTTCTGTGATAATAGGACCACCTATTTGAATTAGACATTAAAGTTGCTGTGTAAAGAAATTTACAGATTAAAATACATATTCGAAATAATATACTGAAGTCTATATTTGTGGTAACTTAAACTTTCAGCTCTCAAAGTGCCCATCTACCAAATCTAACTAACATTATTAAACATTTGTTAGGTCTAATTCAGATAGCAAGGGCAATTAGAGGCTGAGTCAAAAGCCACAGGACACCCTTTGATTTCAGAAACAAAATGGAAAATGACATATCTGAATACCCCAGCAAGTAATGAGTGAGGGGGCCTATGTTTTAGGCTATGTCCGGAACATGGGTGGCATCTTGAAAGTTGCCATGTTGGGTCAAGGGCAAGTTTTTACACTAGGAAGGTGGTCATGTAGCATAGCAAAGAAGACCAGAATTGTCTAAGAATTCGAAGGAAAAAAACGATTGCTACAATCAGATTTACAATATCTCTTGTGGTTCAAAGTTCTAAACTTTTATTGTTTGTCACAGGTAATTGACATTGATATTAATATTGATATGAATACATTTACATACACTGCTCACAAGAATTAATATTTCCTAATATTTGGGAACAGTGTATACCCTGATCACAAGAATTAAGGAATATTTCATTAGGCGATATTTCATTTGGAAATATTCCTCCATTTTTGTGAGCAGTATGTGTACACACAGGATTAATAACACTGGGTTCTCTGGCTTTTGACTCACCCTGCTGTTTTAACAACCCGTTATGATGTAATAATGTCAGGGATTTCTATTTATAGCATCTAGTACAATCGTTCTGGCCATTTTTGAGCAGTCATTAAACTTTTTTGTTGGAATTTGTTGAAATAACGCGGAGTGTCTCAAGGATATGTTACAGCGCAGATGAGGTTCTATCTCAAACGACTTCCCGCTCCCTACATAGGGACACTACATGCCCTTAAAGTTACCTACAATACTTTTTTTTTTTTAGAAGTAAGCTAGCCGGTGCAGCTACAAACATACAAACAAACTGCAATATTACAGCCGATTAAAATAAAATGCTGTGTTCGGCTTATTGTGCAAGTAGATTATCATTTAATTGTTGTATCATCTTATGTAACTTGTAAATTGATGTTGTTATTAACAGCGTTTAAAAAATAATTGACGTTATCATATACCTTCTCGTGCGGTATATACGACATTTGGCCATGCGTGGATTAAAACGATGCTACTTAATTAATCGTAAAGCAAGAACAATGCAATAAACAAATGTAAAATATGAATTATTGCATCTGTTAATTGCATATTTTGGATCTGTTGTAACATGGAGAGAGGATTCTGATGATCCAAACCAAAATTGTCTCACGTTTTCCGTTATACAAATGTTTCATATATTTTAATTTAATATTTTACAATGCTTCTTTTTCTCTAGGTAAATTGCCTGAGCCTCTAAACTGGATGCTGTAAATAAAAACCTATGACATATTTGCCTACTTTATTTAGAATAATCACGTTTTGTTGCCACTCAAATATTTCAAATGCCCACCCAAATATGGCTTCATAGCAATGCATCTAAATAATGTGAACGTACTGGACTCTGGAGTAAGAAATATGCTGCTTACAAATTTATTTTCATACTTCAAAATGAAATATCCCATAATTAAATATTTTTGTAAGCAGTTTAAGAGTTGATCCTTGAACGATGCAATATTAAATCTCCACAAGGTGGCAGTACAAACAAGTAAAGAATGTTTTTTTTGGTAAAAACACCGGAGCTTTCTTAAGGTTTTTAATTGATTTGACATAGAATGAACGACAGTTGAATTTTCTAGGTTTAAAGCCTCTGTAGCTGTTCCATTAGTTTATTCTGGGCGCTGTTGTAACACACCCTTCTAAAATCCTTTATCAAGCCACTTTTGGTTCATTGTTAAAACATTAAGGTGCTGATCAGTTAGGACAATAAGCGTGTTTATTTGATTTACACAGTTATGGTGGGTTTTGGATGATCGCAACTTGTACATTCCAATGTCTTTACTCGCCGTATTAATAGTATTTCTGTATATCTATACGGATTTAATTGTTTAAACTATTAACATTTTTTTTGTGTGATTTAGAGGAGTAGCACAACCACGCGATCAATACAAGTTCAAACCTGTGCGCATTGTTTGGAAATCAGTGAAAACCGAGCCGCTATTCTTTCAATAAGAACTCCACCTGCTGGTAAGTTAGCATTTGGTGCTTACTAAAGTCTGGCCTTAGCATGCTGCTTTAATAACACTTGTTTGTTTGTTTATTTGGCATCTTAAACGTCTCTGTCGTTGACAGTAACACACAAGGTTATATCCTTACACAAGTTCATCTCAAGGCTAGTCATATAACACATACAGGGGTTGGACAATGAAACTGAAACACATGTTATTTTAGTGTGGGAGGTTTCATGGCTAAATTGGACCAGCTTGGTGGCCAATCTTCATTAATTGCACATTGCACCAGT
>JAUZSV010031276.1:0-15447 GCA_034780495.1 Parotocinclus cesarpintoi | reverse complement strand
GCTAAGGAACATGAGCTCCTACTTAACCTCCATTTGCTCCCTGACAGCTGCAGCTCTTTTGCTTACTAATGTATTCACTTTAGCCTACTGTGGGCCACATTCTGTGATCATCTTCCAAAACACTCGAATGCAAACACTCAAATTTACATGTTTTATGCACCATGTATACAGTCATCTTTTATTCACCCTTAAAATGATAGGCATACAGCACGCAGAAACACAGAAATAAATAAACATAGATTAAATGGGTAGTCATGTGATATGTGTATTAAAGCATTTAACAGCACTACCAGGCCGTTGCCAGGTATTTAAAAAACCTTCACATTATTTGACCTCCCATCATGACAAGTGTTACCAGTGTAACCAGATAGCACAACTACTTTAACATTTTTTAATTCAGGGATCATAATACAAAACCCAATTGTATGTAATACCCAGTGGAGTGCACTGATAATGTCACCATGACAACATGATGAATTGTACAGAATGTACAAAGATGGAGATTATGTTTTTGTACTGGGACAGAGTGCAAGAAACAAAGAAGTGATGATTGCAGGATTACCCGTTGCATTGTTTTTATATAATTGTCAACATTTTATAATATTTTTAATGTAAGAGTGCTAAAGTGTGCATTTCTGCTTCCCAGGAATATCACTAGGTGCATAAGTTTCATGTTAAGCGTTTTAAAATTGATTGGTCCAAAGACATTGATTAGCCTAAAAATATTATTATTTTATAATATATATACACCTTGGTGGAAAAATCATATTCATTAATAAGAATTTTGTAACATGTCATGTAATATGGTACTTTTTACTTTAATTTGTTAAATCTCTGCTTGCATCAATAACAGCCTAAATCATTAAAAACACTATTTTGGTAGCCCACAAAAGTGAAAAAAAAAAAAACACTAACTGAAGCTAGTTCTTTCAAAACTACTTGCAGCAAGCTCAAAAGCTGATTTGCTATAAACAATTTGTTATAAAACCCCTCCACCCCCCAACGTATCGTTTTTTTTATCAACATAGAAATATGGAGTGTGGGTAAATGATTAACTGCACCAAGGCATTACATTAGCACTTTGGGGCTTTATAACAAGCTGACATTTTCAGTGGGAAATGATTTCAGTTTTATGGCAGTTCCTTAAACCTGACATGACAAATGCCTTCTTTCTGGAGACTATAATGTCATAAATAATCAGATATGGTGTATAATAATATGTGATAAAGATAGTTTAAAATAAAATATGGATATAACTCTTTACTCTACTTCCCTTTCATAATAAATCTGAGTACTTACCAGGTTGATTACTATGACACTTGGCAGGGTCTGTGTGAAAATAAGTCTAAGGAGTGTAAAAATCTCTCTCTGTTTTGGTCAGAGGCTGCAGCAACAGAAACAACCCAAATGGCCTCGGTGGAGCACGGAGACATAAATTGCAGTCCAGTGTTGGGTTTATTGACAGAACAATGGGCAGTTAGGAATGGATTGGCTTGCTAGTTGTTTTCCAGGCAGTGTAAACAGGATTACCATTGGAAGATAGCAGAGGGAGAAGATACAAACAGCTGCTTTTAGAGATTCAGATCTCACTTAAAGAAGTGTGGTGGAAGAAAGTCTTACAAACAAGCTATCTTGAGGTACTACTACTACCGAATGACACATGGTAGTGCATCAAGTCTAAACAACAGTTTGGAAAAACTGAATCAGACCAAATGTTTTTCCAAGATTACACTGCCATGCAGAATTTCTTGTAGATTTTTTTCCTACTCAAGTTCAGGTTCAGATGTGAAACCCAGTTCTATGTTGGATATCCATCAGTGATGCTGCCACCAGAAAGAGAAGTAATCACTTTCTCCTAGTGCATTTACATACACTAAATAATCCGATCATAGTCATTTTCTACGGTTATCTGATTATTTAAGTAGTCATGTATACAGCATATTCTGATCTAGACATCCGATTAAGTGGTCCAATAAAAAGAGCTGGATTTTTAGTTCAGTAATCAGATTTGTTTACAGTGCATGTATATCATTTCTCTCATTTTGATTGATTTTCTCAGCCTGCCAATGTGCGGCAAGAACAAACACAGTTGCCAGGTCAAGTCAAATTTATTTCTATAGCGCTTTTTACAATGGAGCATTGTCTTAAAGCAGCTTTGTACTCTTATATTATCTTAAAAGGCCAATCCCAAATTCAGAAAGCCTATGGCAACAGTGGAAAGGAGAAACTCCCTGAAAGTAGAAGGAAGAAACCTTGTGAGGACCAAGACTCAAAATGGGACTCGTCCTTCATTGGTGGCCAAGATGTTAAAAGTATAAAAGTACATTAAAGTAATAGTAAAATGAAGTAAATAATAACATTTAAAACAATAATACTATTTAAGTTAGTAATAAAATAAGTAACAAAATACATTTTAAAGCAAAACCTTTTCAAAATAGATTTTAAAACCAGTCCTCAGTGGGAGATCCTTGGAGGCACATCGTCTCTTAGTGACTAAATGATGGAGGGAGTTTTTACTTCTTTAAGACTTAGTTATATTTAAAACATTAATTGTGTATTCTTTTTATGCTACTTTAATGTATATGTAAAGAAAACTAAGTATAAATTCTAAATACATTTTTTAGAGATGAAACCATCTACACAGCATGCAAAGCCTGCTCGACACATCACTCCTTTCAAGAAATGCACAACACTGTGGTTCTTCAGTTACAAGTTCAAATGACTTATCTTACTGTATTATTAGAAAAATTCATAATAATAATATATTAAATAAATCCATTTCAGACCCCCAGAAAATCTACACTGTATAAGCAGTTATATGCATTAATAGAGTTGTGTTGTACAGGTGCTCCCTGATTTAAGATGATCTTAGAAGAAGCTGTTCCAACAAATCTATCATAAGTTAAATAAGCAGATTTAAGTTTTAAATAGTCTAGGTATCATAGCGCAGCCAACCTTACTGTTTAAAACACTTGTGCATTAACCTACAGTTGGATAAAGCAATAACACAAAGCTTATTTTATTTGAAAAATCGGATTAAATTTAGTCGCAATCGATTAAAAGTGAAAAATAAAAGCAAAAAACTTAAGATGAACTCATGCTTATGCTAACTGCCCAACCTTTAAGTGATCCTGAGGACTTTTATTTCTTTTCTTTTGGCTGCATTCATCAACCATTTTAGTGTCACACACGGACTGCTCAGGTGACCACACGTTCATTGTCACCATCTTTCTGATTACACACACCTAATTCTAATCACATCACCCCTTTATATTCACTCCTCGCACCCCTGTTCTCTGCTAAATCTACTGTAACACGTGAGGACAAAATGGCTGAGCCAAAAACAGACGTTTATTAACAGAAACCGGCAGGCAGAATCGGCGTCAGAAAACAGCACAGGATAATACATGGATGTGACAGACAGGGTGGCTGGTGTAAAGCCCAAACTGCGAGGCGAAGTCGTGGACGAAGGGACGGAAAATATAGGTCAAAAATGGTAATTAGAGCGATAAAGGTAGCAGTAGCTAAAAAGAGCTCTTAGTAACGGGGTATGAGCCACGAGACCTTAGCAGAGAACAGGGTGCAGGGAGCGAACATAAAAGAGTAATGTGATTAGAATCATGTGTGTGTAATCAGAAAGATGGTGACCATGAACGTGTGTGACCATCGATGGGTGTGGTCGCCTGAGCAATCCGTGTGTGTGACGTTTCAAGATTTCAAGACTTTGCACTAAAAACTGAGCACTTAAGAAACAGCTACTGTGAGAATGAATCACTGTGTAATGAATTGTAAATCATTCATTCATTATCTTAATCCACAAAGGGTTTGTAGGCCAGCCGGTGCCCACTGGGCCACTCTGGGCGCAAGGGCAGGAACAACCCTAGATGGGGCGACAAACCATCGTAGGGCACACAGACACAGTCATGCATACAGACACACATTAAGGGCCACTTTAGAGGCACCAATGACCTAAAACGAGTCTTTGGACTGCGGGAGGAAACCGGAGTACCTGGAGTAAACCCACACAGACACAGGAAGGACCCAGGCCACTTCACCCTGTGATTGAACCCCGGACCTTCTTGCTGTGAGGCAGTGGTGGTACCCACCGAGCCACCGTGCTGCCCGAATCGTGAATCATATATCATGTTCACATGGTACGACTCACATAAGTTAAGTACAGAGCAAACGACAACAACCAAAACATTTTTATAGTCAAAATTCATCAAATTTCATGTGGGACTGCAGTAGCCTAGCGGTTAAGGTATTGGACTCTGGACCTCATGGGACAAGTTCCTTAAGCAAGGCCCTTAACCCACTATTTCTTGAATTGTAAGACTGTATCAGTTGTAAGTCGCTCTGGATAAGGACGTCTGCTAAATGCTGCAAATGCCAATAAAGAAGCAAATTTCACAAATTCCAATGTGGTCCAAAACCAAGGTACCACTGAATATGACAGATTGAGCTACTTCCTAAGATAATTCGTACTACCTCAGCCGTTTAAGCCATTGAACATTGATCGGCTGGACGTTAAATGCTGCACACCTGTAGTTATGACGTAAAGAGGATGCCATAAAAACCCAAGTCCTGATGAGCAAACGTCTCAATCAAACACTGTCATGTTAGTAGGATCTCATTGGTGGCAAGGCTGATGAATGCATTCGGTGACAATTGATGGCACCTGGCTGCTTTAGCAAGCGACAGGCAATCTTGTCTATAATCCATTTGCCGTAATGATATAGAGGACTGGCCACAAACCCAGAACATCTAACACTGATGAAACGGGACAAAATGGCTCTCCACTCTAATGACCAACTACCATTTTTAGCTGTTGATGATATGTTTTGCTATATTAATGACGTTCTTCTTTCAGCAGCGCCCCGCTTAAAGCAGCGGACAACGCTGAAAAGAGCGGGGCATCGCAATACATTTTTCTTTCCCAAATTTCTTGCATCTGCCCATTCGTCGGGAGGAGGCAGTACATCATGGCTGCGCCGGGGAGGATCGAAAGCAATTACCATTAAAACAGCACTGGTGAGCCTGCACTCTACATGCCCTGTGCCTGAATATTGATGCACTCCGCAGTGTGTGTGCACAATTTAAGCTCGCCGATCGATACGTCCGTGCAGTTAGTGGCCAACAACTCCCTTCAAGTGCCTTTGGACCTCTCCTCCCGCGCCAAATGTCAAAACGCTCCGGCTCTCGCTGTTCGGGGCTAGAAATTGTTCTTGTGAAACATTATTGACATGTTTTAACCCACATTTCCAGCGTCCAAGGGGAGGAAAGTCAATTCTCATTTGGAAGGAGATGAAGCGAAGGTAAAACGGGGGGGGGAGGTTGCGCCGCTTTTGACCGTCCCAGCTCGAGGATCAGGGGGTCATCCTGCAGGGATCAGGGGTTCGCAGGTCACCGAGCCCAAGGTCAAGGTGGTAGTGGGACGCCGGCCTTGATCTGCACCATGCCCTGGTGGAATCAATACTATTAGAAAGTCTGACTGATCTACAGGCTCTGCCTTAAGCTCTGCTCATTTTATCCCTCTTCCCTTACTTTCTGTATAACCAGTTCCATCTTGATAGAACCCCCCCTCCCGGTTTACTTCGGCCCACCCGAAGGCTTGTGGAGCTGGACAGGCTTGGCAGATTGGTGCCTTATTGTTTGAACGGTCTTTTATTAAGCTCCGCTCTTCAATATTTACATTGGTGCATTTGAGCGTCTGAAGCCACACGAAGCAATTACACACATGACCAAGTCGATAGCCACAGAAAAAGTGGAAGCCTTTATCTTCCGTGCAAAAAAAAAAAGGATAAAAAAAAGAATATTGCCAATTCTTCTCTTTGGCCGTAGAAGTAGTTTGCATTTCAATTAAACCGAGGCAAAATGGTCGTTTCTTCACAGTCGGTGTCAAGCGGAAAAGCGCCGGCTCTCACGCACTTTCCGCGTTCTGCCACTGTAAAGAGTATTAGACATGCAGGGAATTCAAACATAACAAACACACGGGAACTATCCTGTCTTTCTTACACTGGTAATCCAGCAGGCTGTGATTGTCTAGCATTATATAGCTCGGGCCTATAGATAAAGCTCTATTACTTGCGTACAGGTTCTTATTGTTACTCGACCGCCTATGTGCTCCTTTAAGACAGAAAGCGGAACGAAATGAAGTTGCTGTATGCCATGTGTAAAAACTGTTTAATGTAATAATATCAATATATTGACGAAATTGGTATTAAACAAGCTATTAGTGCAGGGATGACAGCAGCAGAGGGAACTGTGGATCTACGCTGTACATAAAGAACTGTGCAAAAGTCTTAGGTCACCAATAGATCAGATATATCATTGTTTTAACAATGGTTTAATTACCATATATACTATTCATATTTCTCAGTCTATTCAATTGGTAAACAGCCAGAAAATGTAGGAAATCTGTATGCATTATTAAAAAAAAAAAAACGCTTCTATAGGCTACAATGGCAAATATTTAGAATGGCTTCCTTTTACAGGTTGAAAAGCTTGATCAGTAATGGTCTTTGTGGATATGTAGCAGCCCAGAAACCACTTTTTCAGACCTGGAACAAGGTGAAAAGGGCAAGATATGCTAAATCTCACTAAGACTGAAATGAAGGTCAATGGAAAAGAGTGAGCTATTCTATCGACTGGGTGCCATTTCCGTCCCCAGGACATTATATTCATTGTAAAAACATTTTGTTGTGAAGCAAAGTGTGTTGTACTGCGATGATATTGCGAATTTAAGGAATGTAATGTCATTTAAAACCTTACTATATATATATATATTAATAAAAGAAATGTATAATATTTTATTTTAAAATAAATATTTTAGACATGTCCCCAGATTAAATTCTGGAAGAGTCACTTGTTTAAGGAAGCTGTATCTGGATCTTCTGAAGATCTTAAAACCTTAGGAAAAACAAAATATTTTGCTCTATATTTGATGATTTTTAAACTTTGAGAAGGTAAATTGTAAAAATACACGTTTTTGGAAAATCATTGAAATGTACTCATTGTCTTAATGCTATTAGCATGGATGCCATGTTGTTATATTTGATGTATTTGTATTCAAATTCTGTGTTTTAAACCCTCCCCTGTTACTCATATAATTATGGGATTTTCATTAAAAAAATATTGCTTAATCACGTCTGTTCTTAGACTGAGTGTTGAATACAGAAAATACAGAACATTAAGTGTTACAACGTTGAGTTACAACAAGCAAAAAGAGGCCCTTTTGGCAGGATTATAGGGTGATCATTGAGATTTTGACAGTGTATTATGTATGGTCATTATACCATTGCAAAAATGCCAAATCTAATGGTGGCCTAAGACTTTTGGCCAGTACTGTAGGCAGCGAGGGACGTAATTCGTGTAATGTTCAGAAACATGCTAGCCTTCAACTCAGGCTTACAGAACGGGTGCGGGTTGGAGGAGGCACGGCATGGCTAATCGTGCCTGTGGTCCCCCAGAAAACAAACGCAATTACCGAGTTAATTGTGTTCCGAGTTGGAGGCGGCGGGAGAAGTCAGCATCTCCTGGGTGCTGACAGAGCAGAGAGCACAGACCGTAATTGGCTGCGGGGAAGAAGAACGGACAGGGTGGAGGGCTGGGGGGTGGTCCGGGTGTGTGCGTTTGGCCTGCGAGCCCGAGGTGGTGCAACGGTGCTTTTGCTTGGCGGGGAGCTCCTGACGACACGGCGCGACTCTGCAGGACCGGGGTGGATGCGCCATGAGGTGGGACCCATCATTTATCAAAGGTTAAACAGCCCGAGTCACCTGACCAGCGTGCCGGTTTGCCATTAGCATGTTTGTTTGCTTAGTATGCAGCAGACACGTAGGCTCTGTCACAATGAATTACCGACGATGGGTTTGAGGGCCTTTGCCTAATGCGTGAGGATTGGAAAGTTTGTGACTTTATGAAAAAGGGTTCGGATGAGAGACGTAGAAAATGACACTGGGTGAGAGGGGGTTGGGGGGGGGGGGAGTGGGAGGATGAACGAAAGGCACCAGATGTGCCTCTCTTCTGAGCCGCACAGCCATGCGTGTCGTGTAGCCCGAGGAGCTAACAGTAAATATTACGATATCACAAGATGCTCCCTGCAAACACCATTTTGTGCTCTCTGACTCAATTCCTTTTTCCCCCCTCCGGTGCCGCGCCTTGATGGAACAAATTCTGTTCGAGTAAAAACACACATGCCGAGCCCATATTTCAGAACCCAAAAATACGGCACCGGGCTCTTTTTGCTGCACATTACGGTCATCTTAAGTCATGATGGAAATGGGTGTAAATCAACATGTCCCCATCAGGAGAGAGAGATGGCTCTTTAAGAGCTTTTTTCGCAGAATAATGGCAGTCTGGATTCATGGGATTGCATTTGGGCTTCCTGTGGCGTCAGGGGCCTTTTAGGTTTTTTTTCCTTGTTTTTTTTTGCCATTTCGTGGAGAACAGCGTTGTCGGTCCCCACCCTCGGTGCCCAGCAGATGGGCTTATGCATGGAGAAATGAGCCAGGAGCAAACTCTGTCTCTTTCTCCTTCTCTTTCCCTCCCCCTATGTCCCAGAGCTGTAGATCGTCGTCTCGGTATAGTGTGACAGCGTAAGCGCTGCAGGAGGCGGTTTTGGTCGAGTGGGGCCCAGGCGCAGGGGCCCCATCTCAGGCTTGCGCTACCGGAAAATCTGCCTCTTCACGCTCCACCGGCTGCACTCATGGAGTTCTGATGAGAAAGCGCAACGGTCGAGTTTGCCTAGAGAAAAAGACACACCTGGAGGGGGCAAGATGGAATTTCATCCAGACTTGCCAATATTGAGTCCAGTCCTGGGTTTATCTGGCATTCTCTTCCTTTTTTGGGTTTACAGTACAGGCTTGGTTTTTACTTTCGAGGACCTGGGCCTAGATTCACGAAGGTTAGCCATATATAACTTATATGAATAGATCATTAAAAAAAATTCATTTTAAGCAAAGTGTGTTCCACAGCAATGCTAATTTAATGTTTATAATTCAATACCTTACTAAAAACTACTAAGAAATTTGTTAGCTGTCCCATGTCTCTATTATTACTTTGCAAAAATTAGAATAATTAAAAGATTAAAAATAATTTTAAAAAAGTATATTTTATTAGAATTGTAATAAAAATATTTTTTATGCTGTGTCACTCCATATCCAATCTATCGCTTAACTATTTTAACTATAAGGAAATGTTGTAATAATTTATTTTAAAGTCATATTTTATCATAATGGGTTTTTACTCAGCCCTTTTAATCTAAGGCATTTTCACTTTTGAAAACTATGAGCATAACAGAAGTAAAATATTCAGAATGAGTTTGTGTCCCAATATGGAGTCCAGTTCTGAGTTTATCTAATATTCTGTTGACCTGATAGTAAAAGCCGATGTTTACATTACAGGACCTGGACCTGATTCACAAAATGTTTTCTTGTTCTTAAGACAAACAATAAGAAGTTCATAAGATGTTCTTAAATGCAATACTCGAAAAAATACAACTTTTGGAATTCTCAAATATTTATTGATTTATTATATGATAATCAGTTAAATATATGTTGCATTCTACAGCTTTCGATTTATGATGCGAGACACGTTTTTAATTCTGATATTTAGTTTAGTCCACTAAGAGTACAGCAAAATGAAGGAAAACATCAAACCAACTGTTCAAAATATTGAGAAAACAAGAAGTAGAGGTGATTTTGGAAAAAAAAATCCCAACTGGAAATAATCTATACTGGAAAAAATCTCTTTGAAAAATAATATTGGTCTTATTTCCAATAAATAAACTATTTAAAGTTTGATAAATTTAGATTCTAAGCTTGGCAACTCTTTACAGCCTAAGACAAGTGTGAGGTTATCGTACAGCTAAGAAATCTTTTAAGAACAGAATGTTTTCAGGTATATAACTTGTTCTTTAGAATTTGTTTTCACGAAAATGGAAGTTAAGAAAGAGTTATTAAAACATTATTAAGAAGGAATACTTTTATGATTTTTTAAGATTAAGGAAATGTTTAAGATTTGCTTTCTTGAGGATCTTTGAGTTCTTGAGGTTGTTTGAGTCCTTGAGTTTTCCTAATTTCTGTATCTGATATCTGAAAGATTCTCAAGGATGCGAGAGTTGCAAATAACAAACGTGGTTATGGTGTAAATAGTAAAAATACTGTCACACATGGGGGCTCTCTCACATGATGTTGGTAAGTGTTTAAAAACTCCAACAGCACTGCAGTGTCTGATCCAATCATATCAACACAACACACACAAACACACAACCAGCAAATAACATACGTGCTTATAGTTTAAATAGTGAAAATACTGTCACACATGGGGGCTCTCTGTTATGGCTTCAGTCTGCTTGTCCCCTCATACCTGATCAAAGCCAATTAAAACAAGGACATCTGACTGATCACTATGATGGAATATTTTTCTTTTAATGGGAGTGGTTTCCAGGATGCCTCCTTTCATAAGCTTGATGGGTCTCTAAATGGTTTGATGAGTGCAATGATGGCCATTGTAATCACTAGGCCTCAACCCAAAATAAGCGAGACCAAAAATGTAGGTACAAATTTTAGAAGAATTGAAATCCAGGGATTTCTTTATTACAGTTCCAGAGATAAGCAGAATGAATGCCATCGTGAATTGTAGCTGTTTTGTTGACCAAAAAGGTTACCTTTATTATTAACCATTAAATTTAAGTTTACATTATTACTTGTTGGGTGGCACTGTGGCTCAGTGGGTAGCAGGGAGTTTTTCTTTTCCACTATCGCCATTTGGCTTGCTCATTAGGGACAATAGAATCCAATTTGTGACAGTTGTTCATACATCAATGTAAAGCTGTGCCGTTGCAATGTCTGTTGTAAAAAGCGCTACACAAACAGAATTGAATATATTTGTCACTATTTGTTGCAGGTCTTGGTGTACAAAGCTTAGAACTTACACAACCTGTCTTTAAAAAAACGTAATAAGAAGTCTGCAAAGAGATTACACTCGATTCGTGATTTGCATTTAAGTTTCGTGCTTTACATGCAAAATACATAAAGAAATTCGTAACGTGAACAATCTTGTGTATAAGCAGGTGTACGTTTGTTTCACTGAATTAGTTCAATTGCGCTTAAAAACCTTTATAATTATTGGCTAAAAGTCATATGTAATTCACAAGGAGTGAACTGAGGTGTGATTTAGGACGCTCATCGTTACCGTGATGAAGGGATGATACCGGATTGAGACTTACCCCGGTGCTAAAGACTGTTATTTTGAAATAAACAGCCGGTTTAAAGAGGAGTAACAGTTACATAAAGTGAATTAATTCTTCGAATTGGATGTGATTTCAGTGCTACTTTAACGAAACGAGCTGAACCTGAGGTGCTTCTGTTATTTTATGTTACCTGGTGAGTTGCTCAGCTAGCTTAGCTTAGCTTAATCAAACCTCGAGTAACGGTGGTATCTTAGAAACCGCTACCAGAGCTTAGCGGCTAACGGCGCTAATTCTAACGCTAACCATTGAAACGGTTCTTTCTTTTACAAAGTATTTACATTTAGGCTGTGTGTTTTAATTATAATATTTAATAATGTGACCGTACTCTGTACTATTTCATAGTATTATAGTGTACCGTGGTGTAATATAATAATAATAATAATAATAATAATAATAATAAGGTATAATGGTGTAATACAGTATAAAACTCATGATTCATTGTTTAGTTTAATTATGTGCTTGGGTAATTAAGGGGTCTAAGGTGCTGGGTCTGAGGGAGAGGAACCGGTTAGATGATCATCCCTGGCACCAGCCTTGCCATCCAGAAGGGTGCGAGCGAAGGTTCTGGCACATAGGCACAATGGGTTAGGTTTTTAATTTTTAAACTCGATCAGGAGTGAAAGTGGAGAGGGATCCCGGGGTCAAGAGCTGGGTTAAGATCTGTCCGTCATAATCATGGCGGTGGAACCAAGTGCAGGTTTGGGTTTCCGTACCCCTTATGTGTGGCACATGATGGTAAGACCGTTTAACAAAATGTTTTTGTATCTTATTCATTGGCTCTTGGCTCTTGGTGATCTTAATTTCTTCTCAAATGCTCGAGATGGATAACATGACAAACGAAGTAACCAGGACCTGCGTTAGGTACTCAGATGGCACCGATAAAACGTCTGAATTTAATCAAGGCATTGACATGCCCTCCTCTGCCACCTGAGAGTCACCCACGTCGTGTTGTGATGCCCGTCACTTTTGAATTGGGCTTAAAAATTCATGAGCTGCTCCCAGCAAGACGCGTTCTTAACCTGTATCACTTTTCTCCTGAGGAAATAAATTCCGTGCCGAGTTACCCGGACTCGTGTCTGTCATGGAAAGTGTGGAGGTACCAAACGGCTGAAATATTTAGAGCTTGTTTTTTGTCTCCCTGACCCACTTTCTGATTAGACTGAGCTCAGCTTTAATCGAACGCAGCGCTGACTTTCCTCGGATGCATCAGGACGTCTTCGGTGCTGCCGGGAGTCTGCGGGACGGCGAGAGATGGACGTTTTCTTGTCTGTTTCAGATGAGCTGATGGAGTTTTTATGATTTCGGTGTCCCAGACCCCTTTTTCATGGAAGCAAAGAACTGATAATCAGGTGAGAGCGATTTATTTTAGTCTGAATCAAACTGAGTTGAAAAACGTACGGAATTTTTGGAAGAATTTGAAGAATTTTGCATTCTTTTCATTTGAAGAATGCAAATAAAAGTTGTTGTTTTTTTTTGTTTTTTTTTGTATTTCGAGGATCCGACGCAGTACCAATGGTTAAAATAAAAAAAATGTAAAAATGTTTAAAAATCTTTTTCCGCCCTCCGGTGGAGAGCCAACGGTATTGTTCTGTACATTAATTTTTTTTTTCCCAGATTCACTTTAATTTAATTGTAGATTAAATGAATTTTGTTTTTAAACAAAAAAAATTTGTATTTCTTCCTCCTTCCTTGTATTTATCCACATAGTCCTCGAGAAATTGAAAAGTGCTGAAAAATAAAGATTTATTTGTATTTTTTTTCCTCCCTCCTCAGTAGATTTTTAAGTAGGGACATCCGAGGAACAAACAGTTTTAAAAAGTCTGGCCTAAAGTCCAGATTTCTTGACACGTTTGTTTCGTTTCCCACTGTACGGATTTGTAACGGAAGCATTTTTGCGTGTTTCAGGGAGAGCGGCATGAATAGCTGGAGGTGCTATTTCTCCAGGCTCATGCGTCTCTCGGTGCGCTGGTTCCACCTGTGCCCCCGGCGGAGTCGAGGGAAGAAACAGGGCGCGCTCCAAGAGCTTTGGAATTACGGAAAAGTCATCATCAACTCGTTGTACTTTAACGTCCTCACCACCTGGGACACGGTGCTCGACTCCGTCTTCGAACCTGTGTACTGGCTGGTGGATAACCTGACCCGCTGGTTTGGGGTGGTGAGTCGGCTCATGGCTTCACTGAACACGTTTATTTATGATCTGTTATTGGTCCGTTAGTGTTTAGTCTAGGCGTTCATACCTTTCCAGGTGCTTATTTGGGATCGGGGGATCATCGGGGCTGCACTTTTACATCATGAGAAGTAACATGTGTTGTATCCTAGGTCTTTGTGTGTTTGGTGATCGCTCTGACGAGCTCTGTAGTGCTGATCGTGTACGTCTGCGTCCTGCCTCTCATCGTACACACCTACCCAACACACTGGGTCCTCTGGCACCTCTGCTATGGGAACTGGAACCTCGTGATGGTCGTGTTTCACTACTACAAGGCCATCACCACCTCACCCTGGCATCCTCCACAGGTCACTTTCATTATTATCGTTTTCTTTTTACACCAGAAATATTTATGACCCTCTTCATCGGGACGGTGGGTTCATGGGGGCTTAAAAAGGGAGCTTGGGGAGTTCCACCAAATCACCTTGATGCTCTGAAATGCAGGGTGTTGGAGACTCAGGGTCGCTCATCGTGATAAATCAAATAGCGATCAATCCCCCGCTCGTAATAAATGAAGGAACAGGAACTTTATAGAATGGATTTATTATGTTATATTTCATTATTTAGCTTGGTTATGATGTGATATTTGTATTATTGTTATTTTTACTATACAAATAAGATCGTCATGCAAGCTATTCTTGATTTCTGTACCAAGAAAGCATCACAAATAGCAAAATTGGAATCCAAAATCGATTCGTTTCCAAGGCTGTCCTCGATTGTCACTTAAAGTGGGATATTGATGGGAAAACAGCTTCAGTTTTTAAGTTTGATTTTGTAAATACAGGTATATACCACGTATATCTATGGTGCACTACATGTATACATATTTAACTGTTTATAAATGTAGAATAGTGCCTCGTTACTCGTAATCGGTGCCTGTGTCACTCTGTCAGGTTCGTACATCACATCGTGATCACGTGTCTGAATGAGATTTTCCTATTCGCTTCAGCAAAACAAAATCAGCACTTTCTTTTATTTACGCGATTTTTTTACACGTTTAACATATTAAATCTTGATCATAGCGCAGTTAGGCCAGACTTTTTTTAATTGCTTGGATGTTTCTGCTTAAGAATCTACTGAGGAGGGAGGAAAAAAAAATACAAATAAATCTTTATTTTTCAGCACTTTTCAATTTCTCGAGGACGACGTGGAATCAGTACAAGGAAGGAGGAAGAAATAAAAATCATTTTTTAGTTAAAAATAACATTTATTTAAACCTACAATTAAATTAAAGTGAATCTTGAAAAAAAATTGAATGTACAGAACAATATCGTTGGCTCTCCACCGGAGGGCGGAATAAGCTAAAAAAAAAAGTTTTATTTTATTTTTTATTTTAACCACTGGTGCTGCGGTGGATACGAGAAATACAAAAAAAAAAAAAAAAAGTCCTACAAAGTTTGTTGTATTCTTCAAATATGATCGTCGGTCTTACAGTTTAAAAAAAAGGCGTTTTTGCATTTACCGAAAAAGTTGATACGTCTGATAATTATCGGCAAACGTTTACAAACGATGTTCCTCTAATAAAGATGGGAAGTTACTTAATTACTGTCGATGTTCCTCCCTCTACAGACCATAATATCATTAAATTATTCCAAATCTGGAGGAATTTCAGTCCTAAAAGGTAAACTGGAGAGGGGTGATCTCTCTCTTCTCCCTCAGAAGGGTAATTGATCAGTATCTGATAGGTGCACACGGGTGAGGGATTTTTATCCAACCTTTATCAAGCTCTATAATACAGAGTTACGTTCACAAATACCACTTAAAACTCGTGTTATAGCCACGCACACAAGCTCCGCCCCCTTCTGTGGACTCGGAGGCCTCTAGGATGGACCGTCATGAGGATTGTGCTCAGACCGATCAGTATTACAGATGTTTTTTTTGGAAGAAATGGACCAAAGACGAAAAAAAGTCCCTAAGCAAGGCTATGATGGTCTGGGGTCGGGTCCGGACCCTTGGTTAAAGGTCGTTTACTGTTCTGTGATGCAGCATT
>JAUZSV010031166.1:0-15448 GCA_034780495.1 Parotocinclus cesarpintoi | reverse complement strand
TTGTAACATAGGGCATGTTCATTTAATCAGACCAGCCAGTTATTAGGACCAAAACGATCGCGTCCCGGTGTGGTCCCATTAACCATACATACAGTATACATACAGTATATATATATCGGAGAGCATCTCTGATTTTTTTTAACCACTAGACTTGACAGACTAGCCAGGAATGCAAAGCAAGATCCTTACAACACTACCACAGGCCTGCGGGTTTGGCTGGCATTATAGAGTTTGGCTGGTATTGTAGAAGTGATATTTGCATAAACACAATTTGAATGCAAGAGCTTTTCAAACAAAACTTTATCTACAATCTCATGGAAAAAAAGTCTAATAAAAGCTTATTAAATGCAGCACTTCAAGCAGAGGCATCCCGAATTCTCAAGGATGAACCTCTTTGGCTTAATAAAATGAAGGAATATTTGGAGAAACTAAGCAGCGCTACAAGAAAAAAAACATTTCCATCTGTTACACATTGAGGTGGTTCATTTTTGTTTCGTTGTGTGTGGCAGCCAATGGGAGTGGGCATCAGTAAATATCAGTAAATTGTAGAACCCAATATCTCACAGACTTAAATATTATAGAAACCTGTAGGTGGAGGTCAAACACGCGTGCCAATGGGCTGCCCTCCCCAGCTGGAAGGCACTACTGAGACTTGGACGGCTGCACCACCCAAGTTTGCATTTGATGTTTTCCAGTGCTGAATGAACGTAAATGTTTGCTGCTTTTTCTAGTGACCCAGTAAGAGCCTTCCTGTGTTTGGATGATCCACCTGGTCCATTTGACAGTCTTGAGGAGAGCAAGGTTAGCGTCTACTTCGATGCTTAAGGGTGAAATATGAGCTTTGCAATGTCATGGGAAAACGGTTGTGGCTATCCCACGTGTTGCAGGCGTACTGCGAGACCTTAGAAGAGACGAACCTCCGCCTGCAGAGGGAGCTGCTTTACAAGCAACGAGAGCTCGAGTCTCTGAGAAGAATCTTGGAATACAGAGAACTCCAAATCAGTGCGCTGGAGAAAACAAAGTATTGTGTGTTGTTTTGCTTTGCGTTGCAGTGCAGCACAAAATTAACCCTGGCGCGTGTCCTGACCCTTTTCCCTCCCATAGAAATGATGCAGGATATTGGAATCAAGACTGTTGTTTATTTCTTGTGAAACCCATTACCTTGTGGTCTACAGCAATGTACAGTCATTACGGCTTGTGATATTTCTCAGATGTTTCTGTCCATTGAAGGTGAATTGGTTTCAGCTGTCACGAGGTTGCTTTTGCTAGATCATTTTAAAAAAAGACTGCTATACATTTTGTCACAGGAAAATATTGGAAGGAGCTGACAACTCAGATAACCAAATTATATCAGCCAACAGACATTGATGGACTGCATATTTAATTACAGTTTCCTTAATATAAATAAGAAGGCTTCTATTCTATGAGGGTTAAGGGCCTGCTGGAGGGCCTAGCAGTAGAAATAAGGATTTGAACTCACATTTATTTCAATAATTAATGGAATTCATTGAGTCTGAATGTTAGACAGGCCCCTTGATACCATTAAAAATGTTTTAAATTACATGTATTTATTGGCTTTTAACTGAGAGTTGTATTTCTTTTGGTTTATTGCTGGTCTTATTGCTACTGTTTTGTTTTTCTATTTGATTTTTTTTGTATTTTAATTGTTTTGTTATATGGTTTTTCCCGTTTTGATTGTCAAACACTTTGGTTAACTGCCGTTGTTTTTAAAAGTGCTCGATAAATATATTTGATTCAGTTTAATCATCCACAGCAGCATCTGTGACAAGACTGAGGTCCATCCAGCGAACAGTGAGAAGAGGGTGAAGAATGATGTCCAGATGCTCATGGGAATTAAAGCAGCAGTGCCAAACTACACAAGGAACCCAGAGAGAAGGTGAGCAACTATTGTGGTACCTGACAAAACGTCTCCTAATACAGGTACACGGGCCATCGTAAAATGGGGAGTACATACTGTATATAAAAACTTTAAGACACACTTAAAGAACATCACAGCCACTACCATGTTCTAATATCAGGGTACCTTAGTGCTGTTGTTTTGCTTATATTATTATATATGCAAAAACCCAGCAACAACCAACCAAACAAACAAAACAAAATAACTATAGACAGACAGTCTGGCCCCAAGAAAATATATAAATATATAATATAATACCACCATTAGTATTTAGCCACCAACTGTGCACTTTGTACTATGTCATGACCAGACGTGTCATAACCTTAACTGGTTACAGAATGGGATATGGAACCAGTTAATATGATGGTCACCAGCACAGGTTTGGCAAGTCTAATGGCCACAAGCAAAATTGGTTTGGTTTGGTATAATGGTCACAAGAATATTCACCAGCTAAACACTGGTCCAAGCTTCTATCAAACATAAACCAGACCAGATCCTTGCTGTTTTTGCATATATTATCTAAGTATATTCATAAAAAAAACCCCACACCATGGCTCTATACAGGTGGCACGTACATTTAGACTCATTTTATTTAGGTTCATTTTGTTCGACTTATGAAAATAAACGCGAACGGTATTCCGTATGATTTTGGAGATTCTACACGTCGGTGTTAGGACACGGCACCTGAACCATCCAGAGAGAAAATCATATATGCATTTATAGCGCTCGGTTGTTTCATTTTTGTTCGTCGGATTTTAGAAACCGTAAGGCGCATATCGGACGCATTCACGGCATTCCGGACACCCTCACTGGTTTTAATCGCACAGCTTAGAAATGACACGTTCATGATCATCCGTACACAACATTCTGGAAACTTCTCTTACTGTCGCTGCTCCTCACGGACACCGGTTCATTAATCGGATAACAAAAAGACAACGTTTCCCGTTTTTTAAGTTTAACGGCAACATGTTTTAAGGATATTTAGCTGTTTTATCGATTAGGACACAATTAAAACAACATGTAGGTAATTATTATTGTCCATTTTATGCAGCCGGCGTACGTTTTGCCCGTCAAGGTAACGGTCGCTAACCCTTTAGGAGTCTGATTATTTACCATATTTGTTAATGTTTCTCAAAAGCTGTAAACGAAGTTCAGATGCACAAATAATCACACTTTTCTGATACAAAAGAAATCAATTTATAGCGCTATATATTTGACACTTAGACAACTGTTTAATACAGTAATTTTCCAGATCACGTATCCTGGCTCAGCATATCCTAGCTCAGCGCAAGATCAATAATTTAAACACAATATCTTAATTTAAATTACAATTTTAATCACTTGTCCCTTTAAACGGTGTATTGACTCGACTGTGAGTCACCCAGTGAGAATCAGGATTAAACATAGAGATTTTGTTATAACTCAATTGCTCTCAGCTGCCTCCCAATCTGGTTTTATGCTAAACAGTTACAGGGCAGTTATTTGGAAAACACTGACACTATAAAACCAAAAGGTTTCCGGGCAATAAGATATGTAATTTTTCCTCTTAGCTACATTAAAGCATTGGGTTCAATGCTACTTAATGTAAGATTCCTTTGCAACTACTTCATTTTGAGAGATATTGAGGCTGTTACAACTAATCCCTGGTCTCATCTGTACACCATCAACCACAGTGCAGATGCCATGGGACTGACGTTAAATTAAGAACATTTAGTCCTGATGCACAGAATCACACGTCAAAAATCACAAAGATCTACACTTAGGATAAGGAGGATAACTGTAATTTTGACAGGTATGGCCCTCTGAGAAAAGCCCAGGCGAAGATAGATAGCCCAGATAGAAGATAGGCAACTTGAAATGACACATCATTTGGGGGGCATGTTGGTCTAAAAAAGCATAAATGTTTTGTTATCAAAAGGTTTAAATAGGGATATGTTTGTTTTATATCTATGGTCTGAAGTTCAAAGTGTTTAGTCTGATGCAACACAGTGGGTCGGAGACCAAAATGGTGAAAAGGTTTATTGATTTGAATGAGACTGACTGATTTAGAGAATACGTTTAAACGTATTTGCAGTTGATTTCACCGTTTCACCAAAATGTACTGTGAAAATATATGTGTGAACCATAATGTCTTATGCAATGCAAAAACCTCAGTTTGCAGATCCAGATGGCAAAAAAAACCCATGCAGCATGTTGGAAGGGTTCAGCCTCAGAAGACCGGGACCATGTGAGCTTTCATGCACAAACACATCCTGGGGGAAAAGTGTAAATCTTACATGGCGCAGTGTGGAAATGACATGGCATCTGTGGAAACTTTTCAAACCTATGTACATTTGCAGAGCCGAATTTGGTATACATGCTCCCGGCCACTCAAATGGAGGGTCTCCTCTGCCTGACCCTCCTAAACTGCTCACAAAAATGAGGAGATATTTAATTATATTTAGTCAAACTTTTAAGCTTTTGGGCATCAGATCCTTTTGGTCCTGTCCTGACTGATATCCCGCAACCATCACCTCTTGGTCTCTGAGATCCAGTGCTTTGCAGCTAAGTCACTCTGTTTTTATCTCTCCGTTGGTGAGGTGAAGCTTCATTTGGTGATGATATATGGGTCAATCTGGCAACTGAGAGATTAAGAAGATCTGGTCTAAGATAGGCACCAGGAAAGACTGAAAGGGCAGGTGGAAGGTGTGGCCCTGAAAGACCGAATGTTGTGTCTACAGGTGGATCATTTTTTATGCCCCTCCAGAGTTTCCCAAGTTAGACCCATGGTTTGTACAAGGCTTTGTCTGCTTTGAGTTTTGTCAATACAATTTCCACATGTTAAATACAATTAAAATATAAACTTACTAAAAAACTATATATTAAACAAGCTCATGTTTGATTTATTTTTGGATATTTAGTTGTCTTAAAGAGAAAAAGAGCCAACATGAAAAGGGGGAAAAACTGAAGAGAACATGAAACATAACTATAATTTATGGTAATGTTTGCCAATGCAGATTTGCAATGAATCACTTTATTCTTTTGGTCTGTATGTGTGTGTGGGCTGGGGAGGGATGGAAGCTTTTTTTAGATGCTCCCAAGGTAAAAGATTGAGAACCACTGCACTAGGGCATGAGGGCTATGGGGTGCTGGGTCTATGGCCCTGTGACAGGTGTGTTGTCTAACCCACCTAAGAATGGTGGTCTGGGGTTCACCTGAAGCTTTGTTCTGGAATGTACCATGTATGATTGAGTACGAACCAAAGCGGAGTCATCTGCACAGTCTCAAGCAACACGCTGTATTTAAAACGGTCGAATAAAAAAAAGATAATAGAGGCATAATAACAGTTCAGAATTCTTTTTTTTACTCTGGAACTCATCTCTGAATCATAGTTTCTGTTGCAGATGACACTGGAATGTAATAACACTTACTCTTTAGATGTTTTATGCACATACCTGGGGAGAACAGCAACAGTATTGAATTGCAATTTATAGTCATTTTGTTATTGTTGATTGATGAACACATAGGTCTTTAGAAATGCTTTTGTAGCCTTTTCCAGCGTCATGAATCTCTGTGATTCTCCTAGCTTTAAAACGTCTTTTGGTTGAGGTGTGGTTCACATAAACAGAGCACCTGACTTCTGGATAACTCGCATATGTCTTCCAGCCTGCGCTGCGATTTATTAATCATCATATTCAATAAAAACATGAAAAGTCAGAATGTGAGCCGAACGTGTCTATTATTACCTGCTGAAGATCAGATCATATTTTTATGAGGAATTTGAGTAGTGCTGGAAGCTACGACGGGTTTGCTCACTTTAAGCACAGAACTGTTTGTTCTCGTTTTTAATCTCACGACAAAACTCTTCCCTACTCTTTCTGCCTTTCGGTTCCTCCTTCGCGTATGCATACAATATACCAATGAGCCAGAACGTTCAAATCAGCTGGTCTGCAGGAATGATCTAATGGGTTTCACATGTCGAACCGATGCCCACATGAATGCGGAGCCAGGATTTCTCAGCAGAACATTACCCAGATAATCATACTCCAGCTTGCCTTCTTTACACAGTGCATCCTTGTGCCATCCCTTTCCCAGATGAACGGTGCTCACGTACCTAACCGTCAATGTGATGTAACAGTAAGCTAGACTTATCAGATCAGATCCTCTTCAATTATCCCCATTGCTTACATTGTCCAGCTCCTTAGATGCCCAATGTAGGTTCCTTTGACAGTGAGCAGATGTTAGCATGGTAAACAAACAGCATTAATGCTACATGCCACAAAACAACAGGGGTTGATTATAGGGATCAATTATTAAATCCATATTTTTCTCCATATTTTCTTTCTTTCTTTCTTTATTTGTCTGCCCTTTCTTCTTGCCTTTTATTTCTTTCCCCCCCCTCTTGTTCATACCCTTTGTTTCATTCTCTCAGTCTAAATATTTAGTCGTTTTGTAGTTTTCTTTCTTTTTTTCTTTACCTTTTTTGTTTGTTCAGCCTTTTCTCAGGCTTTTAATAATGTTTAGCTCTTTCCTTTGTTGATAATTTATTAGTTTGCTCTCTCCCTCTGTCAATTTTCTTTCTTTCTATTGTGCTTGTTTTTCTTTTTTTCCTCTTTATATAATGTTTTTGTTTGTTCGCTGCCCTGTGATGAATTGGCTCCCCGTCCAGGTTTGATTCCCACCTTGCTTTCTGTACTGTTGGCTAGGAATCAGCACCCTACAGTACTGAATTATATTAAACAGATATGTTCATGAATGTACATAAATAAACAAACGGGAACCAATGTTTGGAATCATTTTTCTTAGTTTATTTATCTATTTATTTTTTTCCAAATTAATGTTTATGTCACAACTAAAATGAAATATTAATAATAAACAAAAATGAGTTATAATCAGTTAAACAAACTAGATATTACATGCTACAAAGCAACTTATTAATGATTATTGTAAATTACAATAGACCCTTATTTTGCTTCATGTTTAAAAAAAACTGCTGTCCTTTCCTCACTTTTGTACCATTCTTTTATTCCTAATGTATGTAATACAAATAAATAAGGTCTGGTAAATGCGTTCTTGAACTTTTACTTTCTTAATTTGTATTGGTTAAACACAATAACTTTGTAAATATAAATTAACCAAAGTGCATTAACGCTGCATAACATAAAAACAATGCTTGATTATGTTACACTTATCATAAACACTATTAGATCCTTATTTTTCCACCTTCATTCTTTACCATTTTCTCTTCTGAACCTTTTTTTAGCATTTATTTGCTTCTTACTTATTTGTCTGACTGTACATTCATATTCAATTTTCGTTTATTTGTTTTTATTTTGCTCAAATTCTCCTTATTTCTTCATTCCCTCCTTTTTTCATTCTTTTTTTTCTAATGTTTGTTCTGTATTAAAATGCTAAAACAGCAAGCGGTTGATTAACTGTGACAAGACTTATTGCTGTTTTTATTAAACGAAGGAAAATTGTAAGTGTTGACGAGTTGTCATGGTGAAGATTTATGTAAGAACAATGTTTCTTTATTGAAGCAGATTCCTTTGTCATTGCTTGTAATCATCAATTTTTATGCTTATACTTGTGTTTTAAGAGGAAAAGCGTTTAGGTGGAAAAAAAAAAGACGAAGGGGACGAACTAACTCATCGTCATAGTTGATTGTTGTCATACTGAAGGCCCTGGACTACCAGTGTTCCCAAAGATTACATACAAATGGACTGAACTGTGTCCTAATGCAAAACATGGCGATGTCAGGCAAAACGAGCAATGTCTACTGCACATCATTCAGTCCAAGCTTGGTTTAACACTGGCATGGATTCAAATGTGATGCTAAATGATAGAGTATTTACTGCCTGTTGATGTTCATATCTGTGTATCGCAAGTCCTGCAGCTTCAAGTAGATGGAGGTGTTGGAAAGTGAAGGTCTTTCTGTGTAAATCGCTCGAATTACAGGCTTCAAAAACATGTTTTGTAGGATTTCATTCATATATACTGCCCACAAAAATGTGGGGGTATTTGAAATGAAATATGCCCTATTTATTGTATAGTTCCTGAGCATCACATTGGGAAAACTACAATTGTGAGGACCTTCCACTGAGCATGTATTATTGTGGAAAACCCAAATTGTATTGCAGTTTAACTAAAACATTTAGCTTTTGTTAAATTGCCTTGATAGCTTAGGTATTACTGTTGTTTTGAGGACATTCAGACCGTACAAAGATGGAAATAAACACTGCTACTAGACTACTGCTACTCGCAGATCCTGGAATTTGCATCCACGGCTTATAAGCTGAGCGTGGTGCAATTTCCTACATCCAGAGTAAAACCTCGGGTGTCGGGGAAATCTGTAGTTAAATGTTACCAGGATCCTTTAATGTAAACGTAACCACCAGAGAGACTTGACCAGTGATGACCAAAAATGGACCATTGAATGCGATGCCCTAGTTCTTTGGATTCCTGACGCTCCAGAAAGTTGTGCTTCTTTTTTTTCTCTCTCTGTGCAGGCTTTGCCAAACCCCCAAACCAAACAATGACTTTGTAGTTTTCAAAAATCAAACAAGACACATCATTTTAGCTGGGATTAGGACGAAGAGGCTTAGGCAAACACACAGCTCTGCTCACTATAGCATGGGTGAGGGACCAAGAGAGGAACATAAGTTTTATAGGCCAGATACCCCACTGGAACACCAACCAATTATCCCATGCTCTTTTTGTTGCCACCCTTGCTGTACCACCTGGCTTTAGCACAAAGGTTTCCCAGCCCAGAGGCAGCAAAAGCAAAGCAAAGCATCCTGTTTATCCTGCTTATCCTGGTCAGGGTCATGATGTAGGGAGCTTAATCTGGAATTTACTGGGCATAGGTAGGGGACTAGTTTATGTTTATGTTTATTAATAGGAAACTAATCGGCATCAGGTTGATGGCTTGCACACATTTTACCAAAATATTATACACAGTCATTTATTTGTTAAGGATGATGATCCAATATTGCATATCAGTGAGTGGGAAAAGTATGGGAACCTCTAGGATTGGATTAAATTAAAGTGAGTTGTTTTCAATCCATGGAATTACAATCACATGTGATGTATAAAGAATGGGTCTGATCTTCACAACACGTTTGTGGAAGTGTATCATGGCACAAACATAGGAGATTTGAGAAACTCTCATCAGAAAACGCTCGCCAGGGTTCACAGGGTTCAAAACCATCTCTAACGAGTTTAGACTCCACAAATCCTCAGGCCGACAGATTGTATGCAAATTAAAGAAACTCAAGACCATTATTACCCTCCAAAAGTGTGCTCGATCAACAAAGATCACTCCAATAACAAGGCGTGTAATAACCAGCGAAGTCACAAAGGAACTCTGGGTAACTTCTAGGCAATTAAAGGCTTCTCTCATTGGCTAATGTTAACATTCATGAGTCATCCATCAGGAGAACACTGAAGAACGCTGGCTGTGCGTGGCAGGTCTGCAAGGAAATGTCACTTAGTGCAGCAACGAGAAGGACATGAGCCCTGTCAATGTGTAATGTGAAGCCAGCAACGGTTGGCTGGGTTTTTGGGCTTTTGAATCATCACGCTTGTGTTTCTAATAAGCATGAAAGTCTTTTAAAGGATAAATTATTTCTTTATTGATTTTATCGTGAGACTGATTTTTCATGCCCACCATGTAGTGAAAGAAAGGAAATCTCTGTAACATAGCTCCTGGTTAGTGGTTACTGACAGTAAGAGAAACGTATTAAAGAAATGAGAGGCATGTGTTACGAATAAAATGCAGCTTAAATAAAATACATTTTGTTACAAGATAATTGTTTTCTGTTTCTGTAGCATATCTGTTCCATAAGCCATTCTCAGGGGGTCTCCTGTGTTATCGAAACGATCTCCAACATTTTCCTTTTTTCTGTTAACTGAAGCAATTGTGGACATTCTTAAAGGAATAACATGGTTGTGATCTATAAAGGGTAGTTAAACCTAATGACCGAGATTTAGTACCACGTCCATAACGGTAGTAATAATAAATTCAAACAAATTAAACGTAAATGCATTTTCATGAGTAATGTCTGGTTTGTTATTCATATATTAGATCTTATTAGAATTGCTATTGCTCTTCTTGGGCCTGTTTTCAGTAAAGCATAGAACAGGTTCTAATTACCTCCTAAATGTTGTGGCGACCATTCAGTATGTTCTGGGGATGCGAGCATGCGTGACAGGAACGAAGGTGAAATACTGATAGGTGAAGGGTAGAGAGCGCTCAGGAGAGATACAACTCTACTATATTGCATGTTTAAGGCTGAGCTGTAACTCAGGGGCGAGCAGGAAGCAGGGTAGCTGTGGGTGAGACTGGGTTCACTCAAGACTGTACTTAAGATGCACATCCTGCTTTGAAGGCTGTATAAAATGCATTCAGTGTACATGATTGCCAGCGGGGCAGTTATACGGGTCAAAAAAGCAGGCACTCAAGTCCCCAACCCCTAACAATGTAGCAGTGTATGTGTAATTAACTTTTTAGATTATCTTTCGGGTCTACCAGCAGACACACAGGATGAATAAAATGAATAGTCTAAGATGAGGACACCTTGGGTTTTATTATCGCTTGACGATCGCAACTTTGTCTCCATCAACTCCAGTGCAATTGAAATCCCCCCAGTGCTGGGTGGTCCCCATCTATAGACTCCAATAATTTACATTACATTTAGGGCATTTAGCAGACGCCCTTATTCAGAGCGACTTACAACTGATACAGTCTTACAATTCAAGGAATGGTGGGTTAAAGGTCTTGCTTAAGGACCCAACAGTGGCAACTTGGCAGAGGTGAACTCAGGAGCCATCAGGTCCAGAGTCCAGTGCCTTAATCACTAGGCTACCACAGTCAGAATCATGTAGTTGATGTTGGGAGACTTAGAGCCATTGGATAAATGCTGGTCTTTGTTCCGCCCATCGGATGCTCAGGGTCTCTGGGGGTCTATGGGGCAGTGGGCTGGCCCACAAGCAAGTCCAGAACCCACTTACAGAAGGTTGCTGGTGAAAAGCTGGTATGAGATGACTATAATCGACAAATCATTGCCTACGTGTCTAGGTGTGGCGAAGTGTATATGTCGTCTTTTGTAGACCTGCTTTGGGGGTAGGCAATTTAGAGTGGGGTCTGTTAAATTTGGGATGATCCTTATCATATCATCGCCTTGTACTGACCTTCTGAAACATTTAACTGCAATGGAAACGAGAGTGAATGGATCATAATCGTTTCGGCAGCCCACTTTGTTTTTCTTTAGCATGTCTGTAATTGATGTTCTTCAAAGTGATTTTGACTTTACACTCTCTTAGAGATGGAAATGTCAGTAAATACAGAAGCTAACTGGTCACGGAAGGTCTGTTATACACATCCTGAGACTACATCCAGGCCACAAGCTTTGTTTGTGTTGGGGCATTTAATAGTTCCTTGTGCCTAATCCGCAGAGGCAATGAAAGCGGTGCTAGTTGGTAACACGGGGGCTGTGAACGAGTGATCGGCGTAAGTGCGCTCAAAGGCATTCATTTCAACCAGCAGGCAAGCTCGGGTCCTTTCTCCATTTTTGTTCCTGACTGTTTTGTGCTACTTGCATTTCTTTTACATCATGGATTTATTTTGTGATCCAGGGTTTGCAGTTAAGAATCGAGCACCCTCACCCATTTCCTGATGGCTGCTGTAGATTGTCTCAGATGAGGAAGCGCCAAACGTGCTGGTCTACACGGTTTTCTTTCCTCTCATTTAAGAGTCTGTTCATAAATGGGAAACAGAAGCACACCGTGGTGGTCATAGAGACGCAAACAGGGGGAGGGTGCGAGTGCGTGGGGGTGTGTGCATGGGGTTGTGGTTGGCATTTCTTAAAGTGGAGCAGCAATTAGGGATGATCACACATCAGGTGGAAACTGCTAATTGTAATGGAGAAGACCTTTCGTAAACAGATTTACGTGCGTTCATATAAGGTCAAACTGTTAATTCAGAACAGTGCCCGTATTCCCGAATGGTAAAATATAGATGGCAGCCATAAAAAACAAAGAACATTGGTAGATAAAACAGTCAGCTCTTGATTAACAAAAAATTCCAGTCCACTGAGCCAAATTGTGGGACTGCTCCTTGCACCGATCATTGTTTCTTAAAAAAAAAAAGGGTCCCCTTTCATTCTCTGACACATTCATCTTATGTATCCATTGTGTTGAAAAGCTGTGCAACTGAATACCGGAAACCAAGTCTCTAAAGCCAGTTACTGTACATTGTCCAGAACTTAATGATCTTCGCATTGCTCTGTAAGTATCGAGTTGCAGACCGCCAGCAGCCCTGTGAGACCTTATAAACCATTGTAATGGCAGAACTCTCACTATTGCCCTAAATGATGTTATACATCTGCATTTTCCTAGGCCCTCTCATGGCTCGAGGGCCCTGAGCAACTGCTTCTGCAGCTTACACCAAGAAATGGCCTCATTTGGTTTAGCCAAAGTGAAAATGTCAACACTCGGTGGTGCTCTTGATGTTTATCTGTGGCCTCGTTGTTATTTTATGGCACAAAATGTGGTTTAAAATGAAAAGAATCACAGAAAATCACATGAGGTCACAACAGTTTTCAGTGAACGGTGAAGACCTTTTTCACTTTGCAGTCATTTTCAAACAGAGGAGCAGTAAAATGGGTCGGATACATAATCCGGGGTCGGACAAGGTAAATTACTAGGTGCAAAATTCTTAGGCCACCATTAGATCAGATATATCCTTGTTTTAGTAATGGTATGATGACCATATCCCATGTCTCTTAGAACACAATCAGAAAATACAGTAAGTGTTGTATAAGGGTATTGAAAACTGAAAGAAGAAATACGTCGTACAATTGAGCAATAGCAGTATCTGGCAGCTTCATGGTCATGCCAAGATGATTCTTCTACAATCCAATGAAGCTTATAGTCTTTTTTGAAAGGTTAGCAGTCAAGAAACCACCTTTTTAGACAGCGTGAAAAGACTAAACTATACTAAAGCTTAGACTAAAGTTTGGAATGAAAGTCTGTTTAAAAGAGTGTCATGGATGGATGAATCCATAGGTGAAAAATGTGGGTCCAGTGCTCAACAATATGTTCTAGATGTTCATTTTACCATTCCTAAAACAACAAATCTACTGGTGGCCTAAAAAATTTATATTATAGTACTATATATACAGAATATAAACATTTTAATAGAATACCCATGCCGTGAATGACTGGCACTTGGGTGACACTGGGCAGCAACTGAATTTTCTTAATATAACTAAATTTTATTATTAATTTGTTATTGATTTTAATTATCTACCTAATTTAAATATAGTTTAATATACTTTTAAGTATTTATTTAATTAACATCTAGGCCACCCATGGAGGACGGGTCCCAGTTGAGTCTTGGTCCTCTCGAGGTTTCTTCCTACCATTTTCAGGGAGTTTTTCCTTGCCACTGTCGCTCTAGGCTTGCTCAACTTGGGAATGGCCTTTTTTAGATAATGTAATATTGAATTTGACCAGGGTTTGATTCCTGGCAGTGCCTTCCAGTCTTAGGGCTCAATTACATTTTTTGTTTAAACAAGCATTATAATGACCTTATATACACACTGTCGACCACTAGACCTAAAATTTGTACATAACCACCACTTACCTTAATTCCAATCTTTGTGATCACCGGCATAACCTTTTCACCCTCTTCCCCTTTCAAAAGAGTGGTTTCTTGGTGGCTACCCTTCCAAAAAGACCTTTCCTGATCAAGCTTCAGAAATGCAAAAGGGTCAACTTGGCGTTCTGATGAAGCAGCTAGATGCTTCGTTCTTCCTTTCTTCCTTTCCAGTAGGCGATGCGGACTTTACAGAAGAAGATTTTCCTATAGTCTAACGGTTTCTAACCGACGTTCCACGCCAAATAAATAACCTCACAACTTGGAACAACAATCTGGCAATGAATACGTTTGATCAAAGGGGGTTAAGTGGAAAACACTTTACACATGCTGTGGCAGCAGCAGTGTACACAGCTTTAGCAATGTTACTTGGCTTTATATGGGGAACTTTAGAATTTTAGAAAGTTTAAAAACCAACAGGGTGATAAGCTGGCACTGTATGAGCAAAAGCAATCTGGTGACATTAGCGCTGGCCAGCATAGATCTGGAAATGGCGTGGTTAAAGTAAAAAGATACCAATAATTTGGGTTGTTTACATAGAATTAATTTGACTTTGCATGCATATGAAAAGTGTAAGTAATTAAAGAATTCTCAGGCTTAAGACAGTAATAGCACAGAAGTTAAGGTGCTGGACTATTGGCCAGAAGGTTGAACGTTCAAGCGCCTCCAAGAGTTGGGTTGGGAGGGCAGATCCACTTTCTTTGCCAAGCAAAATTGCAGTCGGATTTCTTAAAAATGCTCAATGTACTTTGATAAATGATTGATAAATGATGTGGAAAACAAAAACGGTGAGAGTCTTCAGCTAATATTTGAAAGGTTTTATTTTGTGAAAAGGGAAAGGAGCAGTGAGCAAATTTTGCTTCCTGGCTGACATTCTTGGACTGTGCAGATATTCTGTTAAGAATCCTCCATGCTGAGTGCAATGCTGATTTCGAGATGCGTTTTAACTGCACGTGTGAAGCACCTTCCATTGGCAGGATTCTCAAAAAGGAAATAGCCGAGGCATTTAACTTCTAAAAAGATGATTTATTCATGGAATTTTGATGAGAAGCTTGACGGGTCAAATGTGTGTTTAAAAGATTAAGTCTTGAGAGATGCTATCAATCTTGAGGTAAACAGTCATGTGAGGATTGGGCTTCACTCTTAGCATGATTGCCAGAAAACAAGACTTCAGGAAAGCCAATATAATGCTATGGCAGAGCATTTAAAAACAAACCCAAAAGAAAACTGGAGAGACAGATGTGACCTCGTGAAGCAAAGACATTTCATCATGCAAGTGTTCCTGATGAACTGATGAACACTGCGATGGGTCAATTTGCATTAGGTGGAAACGGGACTGTCAAACTTCATTGAACACGAAAGGATGCAGAATAGCGCATCAAAGAATAGTTGTTTGAAGGATGGAGGACGCAAAGCCTCTGAAGCAAAGACACTAGAATGTGTTTAGCCACTTTCCCTGATATGAAGAATACATAAAGTCAAACATCATTGAAGGCAAAGAGATGCAGAACATGGCATCAAAGCAAAGTCCCTTAAGGAAACGCAAGCCTTCTGGAAAACAGAAACAAGAATGTGCTCCACCAATTTCTTCTAATAAGCAGACACCATTTGTCTTAATCACAAACAGGCAATCATTAAAAACAACAAGATGTAAATGTGGAGTCAAGTGATGTTCCAAGAGCTGGTTGCGCTTTTTATAATGATAGCGATTTTTATAATGGAGCATTGTCTCAAAGCAGCTTTACAATCTTATATTATCTAAAAAGGCCAATCCCAAGTTGAGCAAGCCTAGGGCGACAGTGGAAAGAAAAAACTTGAAAGTAGAAGGAAGAAACCTTGGGAGGACCAAGACTCAACAGGGGACCCGACCTCCATGGGTGGCCTAGATGTTA
>JAUZSV010031055.1:0-15455 GCA_034780495.1 Parotocinclus cesarpintoi | reverse complement strand
AGATATGTGGGTGAAAACTGCTTTGCTTGTTTTTTAAGTTTTGAACATATAATATGGCAGCACGGTGGCTCGGTGGGTAGCACCGCTGCCTTACAGCAAGAAGGTCCCGGGTTCAATCCCAGGATGGAGCGGCCTGGGTCCTTTCTGTGTGGAGTCTGCATGTTCTCCATGTGTCTGCGTGGTTTTACTCGGGGTACTCCAGTTTCCTCCCACAGTCCAAAGACATACGTTTTAGGTTCATTGGTGTCTCCAATGTGGCCCTTAGTGTGTGATTGCGTGTGTGCCCTACGATGGATTGGCGCCCCATCTAGCGTTGTTCCTGCCCTTGCGTCCCGTTGCCGGCCGGGCACCGGATGGCCGCGACCCCGTGTGGCTTAATCGGAAGATAATGAACAATAAGATAAGATACGGACTAAATATAAAACTGCAAAATATCAAGCTTTTAATAGTCCTAACAACAGTTAATTGGTTAGAAAATTAGCAGGGACTAGAAAATTGCACTTCTGAGACCTGTATCACCATTTGCTTGTCACCGCTTAAATTGCTGAAGTGAACTGTGGGGAGGTAAGGGCTTGAAACGGGGGAATTCACAAAAATAGCCGCCTTGTATAAAATGTAAAATAATGAAAAAGCTTCAAATGTTTGATATTAAACTTTAACACATGTCAGGGTGTTCAAAATATTCCTTAATGTCTTCTGTATTTTTTTCAGAGATTAGTTGGTAATCTACTACAGTCCATCAGGCTCATGATTTGGCCTGGGCAGAGTCTAGATTTGAACCCTATGGAGAATATTTGGTCTTCCATTAAACACAGACTAACTGGAAAGTGGTTTTACTCATTAATTGTTTGAAGCCATTACCATTAAGTGGAACATCATTGATTGCTGGTGCCAGTACATTATGTAACAAAAAATATTAAAACAACTGTTTACAAGCAAAAGGCACTATATAAAAAAATAAGGGCATGTGCAAAAGTTTCATTTCCATATAAACCATTAGTGCTTTATCTGTGGTCTTAACAAATGACATCTTAAGAGGTAATTGCAAATACAAGTAGTATTCCATGGTTCGCCTTATGTCCTGTAGTTCAAGGTTATTTGTCATTTTGTTTAGAAAATAAGTGAAGCGCATCGTGTTCTTGTGTCTCTAATCATCTGCATAGCTTTGTACATGGTAAGCAAATCATATTGAACTGCTAGTAGCACTTATTGACTTATATAGGCTATTTGTTGTATCAGAAGACACTACTTACCAAATAGGGGTACATTTTATTATGGGATATTTCAAAATTACATTTTGTGAGCAGTATATATCAATGCTAGCTCATCAGAAAATATTCTGGAAAAGCATAATTCATGTAATATATTTGCATGGTTTTGATTTAACAAACCCGACCCTAAGAAGACTAAGAATTGCAAACCCAGTCACATGGGCACCTCTATTGAGTAGCAAAAGGCATGATTAATTAAACATATTAAGGCCAAAATGTGCATTCATTCCTAATTAGAAGTGACTGATTTTATTAATTAAAGCCCATTATGGGTTAGTAACAAATATATCTCCAAGCAATGTGTGCTGCTAACAACAGTCATTGTTGTCTTTTGCCAGTATCATGCCTAGATTTATATGTGACGGTCAGTGAAGAGAAAATTTGTCAAGGGCCAAAATATTATGGGCTATCCAAGCAATTGTGGATTAAGCTCCTTGCTCAGTGACCTAGCAGTGGCAACCTGGCAGTGTTGGGACATGAACCCTAGACCTTCTAATGTATCAGCTGCACAACCACAGCCCCCTTCTTAGCTGTCATTTGTGCAAATGTCTTTAAAGTACATTTACATTCTATTTACATTTACGGCATTTAGCAGACACTCTTATCCAGAGCGACTTACAGTTCAAGCAATGGTGGGTTAAGGGCCTTGCTTAAGGACTCAACTGTGGCAGCTTGACAGAGGTGGGATTTTAACCCTTGGCCATCAGGTCCATTCAGGTTGAGAGTCCAGTAACTTAACCGCTAGGCTACCGCTGTCCCAAGTACAAAAGTAATGATATATGTAAGCGCTTACAATATAAGTAAAAAATAAGTTCATTGAGTATAACTGTACAATTTGAAAAGAGGTTCTAGTACCCTGTTTGGCTTTCTCTAGTCTGGTTACAAGATGACATACTGTACAGTTGGGCATGGAGACATAGGTGCTATATTGGGTATACCCTTGCTGTGCATTATTTTGCTGGTAATTGCAAGTTGGAACCCCGGCCATACTGCTGATTTTTTCTTTTTCTTCGTATCAAAACTAGCACTTTTAAACACTTTTGTGGTAAGATCCATTGTCTGATCAGACAATATCTGTAATCATATCTGCCTCATGACTTAACACCCAGCCAATAATGTAGAAACTCCTGGCAACAAAAGTAAATACACCCCTAAGTGAAAATGGCCAAATTGTGCTCAAGGGCCAAAATATTATGAGCTGGAGAATCTTTGAAACAACAAGGTAATATGATTATTCCTGTCAGCAGTGATGAGTACCTTTTTCCATTTGCTTTCAATCATTTAGCAGACACCCTTATCCAGAGTGACTTTACAACTGAAACAGCCATACGCAATTGCCTGGATGGGTTTGCTCAAGGATCCAACAGTGGCAGCTTGTCAGGTTGGATATGTAACCAGGACCTTCAGGTCCAAAGTACACTACCTTAGGCCACCTCTAGTTACAGTGGTTCATGGACGGGCATAAAAATGTTTAATGCTGCTTACTGGAGGAATGTCTCTCAACACATAGTTCGCTTTTGGAGGGAGTGCGATCCTCTGGGCAATTTGAGAATGTCACATGGCTTTACTCAAAGCCTTTGTGCAGACCTTGTAGTCGCAGTGTTTTGGCTCATTAGTATATATCAGGGGGTTTCAAAGTATAAGACTTTGCCCCAAGTTTTCCAGAGTTTGCATGTTCTCCCCTTGTCCACATGAGTGCCCCAGTTTCCTCTCGCATCTCACAGGCATGTGTGTTAGGTTCACTGACAGTAGCCCAAATGTTTGTGCACTCCTTACGATAGATTGACACCCTGTATCCGGTTGTTCCTGCCTTGCGCCCTATGCCGCCAGTTAGGCACCGGCTGTCCCACTGACAATCATAGACTTGAAATGCAGAGAGTAACAATGGTATCGTTGTACTTTCTTTTTTTGTGTTTGTTAAATGTTTCACGTTTTATAGAAGATGCAAGAATTACTGTACTGTATGTTACTGCACTAAATGGTTTCATATTGTGTTTGTATTATTGTTTAAAAGAAATGCTCCTATGAGCAAAGTCCTGAAGTACTACTGTACATGACCATTTTAATATCTGGTCAGCATCTATTTTGGTCAGTGTCTTGTTTCACAAACATAATAAGGATAATAAAACATAATATTAGTACCTGCAAGTCTATTAATAATTAACCCCCAGTCCCTTAGTTATTGCAATCTGATATAATGATCCCATCAGCAAGTGTTATTGCCTCAAGTTCCCAAATCAGTGTGGAAAAAATGTTATCTAGATTAATTATTATGTATCTATAATGCACCATGCAGTATTACTTTTGAAGAGTAACAATTTTGTGCACGCCTTTCCTCCTCACCATTAATTTTTTTGGTTAGCTGAAATTTTAAACTAATTCTTTAGTAGCTCAGTGGTCAAAACCAGCTGCTGGAACGGGTAATTACTGAGGGCCTGGGTTTAAGTTTCAGTTGAGGCAATGTAAATCGCAGGTGGTGTGCTTGCTGAACCCCGCAATGGACTGGCTCCCTGCCCAGGGCGTACCGCTGCCTGTGGCCAGTAAATTCTGGGTTGGGCTCTAGACCATCAGCCTTCACTCTGACCAGGGTAAGTTAGAAACTGACTAAGAAGTTAGAAACAGGGTGCTTTGGTTTAAAAAGTTTGCAGAGATTAGTAAATCTTTGGTTCTGAATCAGTTACAAGGAATAAGAATGATTAAGGTCAGACATTCTCAGAGGTGTCTTTAGACAAAATGGAAATCAGTAAACAGTGATTGCTACTGGATCCAGCAGCTAACAACGTATATGCTCTTAGAATTTACAATCCAAACGATTGTGGATTAAACCCCTTGGTTAATATTTTGTGTCACCATCAATTTCCAGAACTGCATTAACTCTCTTGGGAATGGAGTTCACTAGAGCTTTACAAGTTCCTACTGGAATCCTCTTCCACTTCTCATGATGCTCAGAACTGTTAGAGACCTTGCGCTCCTCCACCTTCCAATTGATAATGTCCCACAGATGCTTAATTGGGTTTAGGACACTTGCTTGACCTTCACCCTCAGTTTCTTTAGCAAGGCATGTTTCTATGCTCTATTTCAGTATGTCACAGCACATGTTGGTATTCACGCTTCCCTCAATGAACTGTGGCTTCCCTCAAGCCACAGCCCTAATCGATGACATTCCCACCACCATGCATGACTATAGGCAAGACACACTTGTCTTTGGACTATTCACCTGGTTGCCCACACACAAGAGCAATAACACCAAATTTAACACACCTGCCCCACCCCCATTCACACTTGAGACCTTGTTACACTAACGAGCCTCACGATACCGGGGAGAGAGAGCCCCGTTTCCATGGTGACCGTCCATCCTAGATGTCTCTGAACCCAATGAAGTGGGCGGGGCTTCTGGACCTGGTTAACATGAGGCTTGTTTTTTTGTACGCTCATGGCTAATTTGGCACAATTTGGCCATTTTCACGTAGGGGTGTACTCACTTTTGTTGCCGGCTGTGTCAGATCTTCGGTGTCGTCCCGTAAAAATATATTGTGAAATAGTGACACAATTTGAGGGTCGCACTCACTTTTGTGAGACACTGTACCATGCCGGATAAGACATGCTTTCTCAGAGGTCCTGTTCTGTGACAAACTTCTGTTTTTGGAACTTTTCTTATTAAATTACAGCTACAGATGAGTTTAATGCTCACCCGATCAACTCTGTTCACTTTAACGAGGTCTTAAGCATTATAATAGTGGATAAAATGTGTTTATATACAGTGTTCCCTCAGTTATGGGCGGGGTTACGTTCCAGGACCACCCGGCATAAACGAAAATCCGTGAAGTAGGGACGCTCTATTTACGTTTTAACATCGTAGGGCTTGAGTGAATTCAGTCTAGAATGAAACTTTCACAAACGGCGAACACAAAACCGGAAAATAAAAATTTCGTCATGTCGGCAAGTAGCGGCCGATGCTCTAGTGTTACTTCTCGTTTTTGGTGAGTATTCATCCGCTGAGTAAATACTCTTTTTACTGTAAATCGTAATATTTTATCATTTATAACATTCCTTTATTGCTAGAATTAAGATTTGTTATATATCTTAATACATTTTGGGGTTCTTTTATGTAAAAGTTCTGCAAAAAAACAGCGGAAATCTTTTGAATGCACCGATTTCGCGAAAGGAACTCTGTATATCTTATTCATATCTAAATGAAAGAAAACCACACTGGTTTGAGGGAATGTCTGCGACACCTGCTGACAGGAAAGAGAATCGCACTCTGGAACGGCAGAGAGTAAGAGTTTAGAGATTTTGTTTAAAACATCCAGCGATAAGAATGACTGTGTTATACAGTACAGTAACTGTGCTAACTGTTTTCCTGTTGTTTTAATTACCGGTGGTTATTAAAATAAAGCACAATCCGCTCTACGTCCATTTCGCCCTGTTTTACATGGACTGTATATGCTGCCAGTGACAGATGCATCAATAATTACAACTTTTAACGTGAGAAAATAGTATATAGTAAAAAGTATAACGTGTATCATTTAGCCTAGGGTGGTCTTATATTTGCCAGGTCTGGTCATTTTAAGCAATAAAATAGATAAATGGTTCACCTGAAAACGGGTGTGTGTTGTAAAAAAAAAAGGAATTAATGTATTAAATATCAGTTTGTTTAAAAAATAACCCACAGTAGGGGATTAAAAGAATTTAAACGCCTGTAGTAATCACTAATCACCACTAGAGGACACTATTTGCTACGAATCCAGCTTCAGATTCCACCCAGAAACTTTCTTGCTTTTTTTTTTTCTTGCTTTTTTTTTTTTTTACCCAAATCAGTTTGGTGTCACGTGATGTGAACGTGTTTGATCACTATTAGGGACTCACTGTTATAAATGATGGTTCCTCAGATCATTACATCACTTCAGTTCAGTTCAGTAATCAAAAGCAATTCTTTTTGTTTTCCATAAAACGTTAGATATTTCTGTTTCTATCCCATTTCTACCTTCATTTGGTTCCAACAATGATGCTTTATACACACACACACACACACACACATACACACACACACACACACACACACACACAAAGTGCACCAAATCAGTATCCCAAACCATGCACACAGATCCCACACACACCACATATTACCTTACACCACACATTACCCTACAAATTATTATGCAAAGTCACATTTTTGACAGAAACAGTGTACCCAGTTAGTCTCGTGCTGAGCGTGGCATTTCAAGGTCCAGCATGCATTTATTTATTGTCAGTGCTATACTTGTAACAAAATGTGGGACGGTACATTGAACAAATATGAAACAGAATCTTGTGGTTAAATTCTAATGAGCTATAGCGGGGATGTCCACAATGACACCAGGACTGCCAAAGCAACAGGAGCAGAGAAACTCACAGGGAGCACATACTGAACGCCATGCCCGCCCAGCCAATCTGGATAGAACTGTCCAGTCTTGTAGTCAATTGGAGCTGGAACACGGCCGACAAGAGATGGAGGTGATTCATGGCAGCTGTTTGATGCTGAAGCAAGCAGCTAGCAGAACCCACTGATGGCCTAGTGGTGGAGATGCCACACAGGAATTTTGACAGTAATGTCTAGCACTCATGCAATGACAGCACTTGGAGATGACACTGCACTCATGGAAATGCACATCAGCAGCTTAATGTTACACAAGCAGACTGATGCTCACCAGCTCTGCAGCATTTGGGGCTCATCGCAGGCCTATTGGCATACCATGGAAGTATGACTGGACAGAGACCAGATTCCAAATTATTCTGGATTGATCAGTGTGAATAAAGGCGATCTCAGCACACTTCACAGGTCTTCACCTGTGTTTTAAGCGGGTGCCCACTACAGTCATCAGCATCCTGGACCTGTCATTTTGTCTGGAGCTTCCCCAACATAGCTGTACCTGTCCTCCTCCCAGTGGCTAAGTTACCATGTTTGGATGGCCTGTTCCAAGCACCTCATTTGTCAAAAACACTGATTCCAGGGCAGTGTCTGCATTGGTGCTGTCCTGCCACAGATACAGGATGGCACAACTATAAGTAGACACCTCTTATACCAGTGTCTAGGTAGTGCTTCATGAAACACAATCTGCTGGCTGTAGTAGCAGGACTTAAGCACTTTATGTAAAATTTTATCTGCATGCAATTCATTTTTTGCCCGGATCACACTTCCTTACCATGGCTGATGCGATTCCATGAGCCAGTAGGGCAGGTTGCCCAGTGATGCAGTTGTATATACAACATAGAGCTGGGAAGCTGCAGACTTATGCCAACACTTCACAGAGCATTCCCAGAGACTGTGAGGCAATGTCAACAGGGCAATGAGCTCACCCTGCTTTGGCAGTGACTTGGAGGTGGGACAGAAGTCAGAATGGTTAAAGGTGACACCTCATAGGGGGACCCTGAAGACTTACTGATAAAATGTGCCCCCAGGAGTAAGATGACGATGTTGGTTGTTGTAACACAGTTTTTGGTAATGTTTTGCCTGAGCCACCTTTGGGAGCGGTTTGTATGCTGCTCTTTGACACTATAGTCCGACATTCCCATGTAGCGGGTTGTCTTGATTGTAAGCATGATTGTCGCTTCAGACTATTTTACCAAATGGACCAGAGTGATTAGATAAACAAAATAACCTGTCTCGTTATCATTATTTTGACAATAAATAGCATACGAACCTATCATAGATCTCATAGTTGCTATGTTTTCTGGCAGTGACAAAGGTTTCAGAAGACAGGTTACTTGTGAAGACTGGTTTATGTGGAAAACTTTACTCATGGTGTAGCAAGAAAACAGTAATATGCTATTAGAAACTGAGTTGCAATATTTATTAGACCATATCTTGAAACAAACAAATGTTAGGTAGGACTTTTAGCTTACATTATTTTCTATGCAGCTTATACATAATCCACATTATAAAAGGTTATAAAAGGTCCCTACTTTATAGTACGTGTAGAACAGAAATGCCAGAAATTAAAATGCTGCCTTTCAAATCGCTCAGTGCACTGAATACCAAGCCTACACATTAACAATTTTAGTGTCAGCAAAAATTGCTAAATTGTTTGGGGGGGCTCAAATATGCCTATCGATGCCCTTGGGGAAAATAAGCAATTACTGAACTGTATTATCTTCTAAGACACAGGTCTATGTACTTAATGTAAAAACAATAATGCCATGGGAATTGCATGACACAAAAAGTAAGTCACAGATGTCCGATATTTTTGAAGTAACCATCAACATATAAAGGTCACAAAATGTAACAGACTTATCTGTATAACAATATACACCGATATTAAACAATACTGACAACTATTTTAAAGTTAAATGTATAGCTGACTTACAACACTGACATGTTAACCTGTGAAACAGACTAAAGGCTAAAAATGATCTAGTTTGTCTAACAACTATCAAATGGTGCCCACCATAAATACCTTCACATAAAGTGACAAAGCTTTCACACCACTACTGTAGGAGTCTAACTCACCAAGAGAACAGGTGAAGGAAATGCCTTGGGCTAGAATACTAGAGTCCCACAAAGGTCTGACAAAACAATAGGACTCACCTCATATGAGCACCCACCAGATGTAGCATTAATACCAGTTTTGTTGATCAGTGTGGTGAGAAGGTATTTTTGTGGCCGATTGCTCTGTGGTAATATTGCTGTCATTAAGAGGAATGATTAAAAAAAAAAAAAAAAAAAGTCTTTTGACATACGTTAGCTATGGTTGTATGGAATAACAATGGTGAACAATTTCCCTTTGAAAGTGTCTTTATTTCCCTTGCCTGGCACAGGATAATACTGCCCTTTAGAAAGAACACAAACCTGAAACATAATCCCATTCAAAGCACTTTGTACACTGCTTACCACAATGAGCTTTCGCTTAAAAAAAAGAAAGACCTGTAATAAATTTCACAACTTGTAGGTTATATTGCTGATCTAAGATTCACATCCTATTTCCTACTATATCATCCTACTTACTGTCTTCATTGAGAAAGTGTTCTCAAACCAGCACAAACCCCACTATGGAGTATATCCATGCAGGTGTACAGCTAAGAGAATTCACCACACAGTACCTGCCAAACCAAAGAGCTTTGTTAGCCAGATCACTGTTACCTGATTGGATTTATCAAATTACATTTGAATAAAACAAAACCAGTGAAGTTAAAATGGCAGACTATTGTACATACAAAACAACCAAACCGCAATTGAATTAAGCAAGATTAATCCTACTCTAATCTCCAGCTCACGGCATGGCTCATCAAACATCATGCAAGCTCTTAATTTAGAAAATATTCAGCGAAATTAATGAAAGCGTTTCTGATCTATATGGCATTTTTGACAGCAATGGTGAGAAAATGATTGATAATGTAAGAGGTGTGAATGCAGTAATGAGTAGGGTGAACAGGAGGCCTGGGTCATTGAGAGAGCTGGGGTGGCTGGGTAGGTCTAAAGGCCGTCATTATAACACACTGGCTCTGTGTGAAGAAAAATTTGCTTGAGGTCTGTCCCTGCTGGTCTTCCCATCTGAATCACACACTGGGAGAGGTACAAGAGAGGCCATACTCGAGAACACAGAAGCAGATTGTGTTTGACGAGAAGACTGTGTGAGATCAAGTGTTGGCCTGAAATGGGATTGCCTGTCCTGTGCGTGCATTTGTGCCTGAGTGCTCTTCCTTCTGCTCAGAGGTGTAGCTCCTATGACAGGTTCCCATTCAGCCTCATAAATATGCTAGATTTCTGATTGGCTGAGAAACAGAAAAGAGTTTGAATGCTCTCAAGTGTGCCAAAGTGGGTTTCAGAGGGGGCCAAATCCTTTACAAGCTTAACATCATGGCTACAAAAGAGGCTTTGGTCCCAACATTGCAGATTGTTTTTTAGTCTAGCAACGGCATACAAACAACGCGTGGTTTGTGCAAACCTGACTATTATCCATTACGCAACCATCACTTAAGATTCTGTAGATGCCTGCACAACATTTAAGATTTCAAATAAGCCTTGTAATGATAGAATCACTTGTATTAAATTATTTCTCTGTACTGTTCCACACTGACAATAACACATCTTGGCCTTCTTCAATCAGCAATGCAATTTTGCAGAAATGTCTTGCCATTTGAAATGAGTTATTTAGCTTAGTGATGCTATTAAAATTTGACTTTGAGCGGCATAATGTAGGTTAATTTGAGAGGGATCTGGGGAAGTGAAAAGAGTTAATATCAATGTTTCCTTTATCAAGATGATTATGGATCATACTTGTTACAATCCTCTAGGGTTGTATTTGAATCAAAGTAGAAGAATGACACACATTTTACATTAATTCATCACACATAGACACAGTATTTAATTAGACCACCTAGTTACACAAACCAGGAGACTGGTGCAGTTCTTAAAAGTAATACTACTAAAATCTCAAAGAAAGGACATGGAGGTCATCCAAGCCTCTTTTGGCTTCTAAAAGTAAACACTAGGTCTTGCCCACCCTTCTCTTGCTTCAGTAATGCACACGCACATACACAAAGGACCCAAGAAGAATGGTTTTACTGGTTACCATGGCTATGAGTGGGTCGTTTATCAAATCTGAGACTTAGTGAGAAAGAGAGAGCAGTAGAGAGAGAGAGAGACCCACAGTTGTCAGGACAGTAGTATGTACATCCTTGAAGTCAACATCCTTAGTTTACACCCCATTGAACATTGTGCATTTTTTCAAGGGGTTAAGACCTTGAGCTACTTTGCATCATATTTCACCCAAATCCTACAACTACTACAACCTAAAACAACCTAAAACAAATCTAACAACTGTGGCCCATGTTGTAAAGCTACAAGATACGTTCACATGGACAAAAAACGACACACATATAATGCTGCTGTTAGTTATATGAGGACAAAATCCACAATTACCATATCCACATCCAAATCCACATTACATATGGAAACTTCAGTACAAATCAAATGAATAACAGCACACTAATTCACAATATATATGTTCCAAATGCTTTTTTGTAGTAGTAAACAAAACTGGCCAATGCCAAAGAAACTTGGTTCCATGCCAAAAATGTCATGAGTATTCAGATGGTAATGCAATGAAAGATTTCAATGGCATGAGAAGTCTCTTCAGGGCCTAGGTCATGCTCTTTGAACTGCTGCTGCTGTACAGAAAGAATACTTTCTCAGCTAATTAATGTGTTAAAATGAAAAATCAGACAATAAAATGAACGAGAATTTTTTTGTGATTGGATTTCTTGTCTGATTTCTGCTGCACTTACTTTAATTGCATCAGAAGGCTTTTTGCCTCATCAGCATTATGGTAGTAAAAGCTTGTGGTGCCTGAATTACTCTACAGTTCTCTACCATTGTTATTTGCTTACTAGCCTCAAGGCGCGAGTTCAGTGAATACATGGTAAATTACTTTGCGGCGCAGTGAGGTTACTACAAATCCTGATGCAATTCATTTTACAGTAGCAAGGCAATAGCGTTTCAACTTCTATTTTCTACTAAATCAAGTAGCTTGTGATGCGTTCAAGTATGACTATTACACTGAACAAACAGCAAGGTGAATGAACACAAATGTGTACCACTGCCAGGCAGGTTCACCAGGTAGAGGTATTCTGGATGTTTTATCACTATTCCTTCATTCACTCAGTTCATCTATGAGCTTGTGTAATTTTATATGCAGGAGAGCTGATCAAATTTCAGTTCCCACTCGAATGTTATGAAACTGGAGCATACAACAGAAATAAAGACTGTCTTGTCATTTTTCTTTTTCAGGACTGTTTCATAGTCATTTTTAAAGTTGGTTTTATTAAGACAGCTCTACAGTGGTGACTCATACACATTACCTAAAAACAAATTGTCATTTTTCTTTTTCAGGACTGTTTCATAGTCATTTTTATAGTTGGTTTTATTAAGACAGCTCTACAGTCGCTCTACAGTGGTGGCAATCTCTTTCTGCAATTGTTTAGCAACAAATACTACATTTGTCAACTTATTTGAGTTTCAGTTCTATTATAAATATTTTATATAATATTTCCATTTTACCCTACATGGAACAGTGGTATTAATGACTACATAAACACTTACTACAATATGACCTAACAAATCTGAACTGTATTGAGTAGTTTTGGAGAAATAATTGCTTTGCCTACGGACTGATTATATCTCATATAATATATATTTATACCATACTCAGTATTATTCTTAATCACGTCAATAGCCTTCCCACTGCTGCAGGTAGTTTAGTTAGGTCTATATTTTTGATTTCATTATTTCACTGTCCACATGTGATGCTATATTTAAGGACACTAAACAGACAGAGGGATTATAGACCTAGTGTGGGAGGTCCAGGGCATTAACCTGCCAAGGGGCCCAAAATTCATATCTGAGCCCCTGGCTACATCACACAGAAAGCAACAGATGGACTTACAGACACTCTACTATCCTACAAATTTTCACACTCGGATTTATTTATTAGCAGCTGTTATGCAGGACTGTGTACATCATATAGAGTTGGAAGTTTTTAAGATAAGATACATATTATAAACAAACCTATATAAACAGACAATATATGAGACTCTGTTTAAAGTATATTATCAGCATTTAAAATACCCTTTATTTAATATCACTATTCTACAGAAATAATTGAATTAAATTCTTCCTTCAGTAATTTGACATTCCAAGCACTGTTTAATGCATGTTCGTGAACTGAGCAACACAGATTACTTTATTGGATTTTTGTGATGGAGCAAACAAACACTACAATTCTCCTAAGCTCCTGAAAGGCTTGTCTTTCAGGACTGTGATTTAATCAGCCTCACCACTGAGAGGTCGTACATAGACAGGCTAAGCTAACGATGGACTGACAAAGCTGAGAGGAACTTTAGATGGAAAAATTGTCTATTATCTATTTCTTAATGCCTACACTAATTTTAATATACTTTCAAGAAGTATTTCACCACTTGCTGTTTATATTGAGATACCTACTTGGTAATAGATTGACAAGGATCATGGCAATATGGAATAGACCAAATTGATAAAAGTAACCCCACAATGATAACCTGATTAATTCCTAGGTCTGCACATTTGTATTAGATTGTTTATACAAAATAATTTTTTTATTAAGTCAAATTCACACAAATTCCCTCGACTGTTATCACGGAGCATACTGAGTGTAGAGTGCAGTGTATTATCTGAATGGGTAAGAGCGCATGTTTGCTTTAATAACTGATTTCACAGTATGTGCAGGATCTAAGAAATACAAAATGGGCAACATGCAAATTCAAGACAGACAGTACCCAGCCTGGAATGCAAATCCAGGTCTTGGGAGCATTAAGGGGACATTGCTAACCACTGCACCACTGTGCTGCCCTTCAACAATATTTTTATCACTTGTAAACATTAGTAACATAATGAATACATTTTCTTTCATATGCTTAATTTCAGCAATTAATACATTGAATACAATTAATTAATTAAAATAATATACATACACATTATAAATATTAGCATTGTATTTGGCATTTAGTGACATTGAGTTTTATTTCAGGTCAGTGACCTGGAATCAATATTTGCACACTGCAATTAAGATTCTCCTGGGTGCTAGGACATTCTTACCATTCCAGTAACAACATTTCAGGATGACAACTGTGAGAGTGGGCAAAATGTTATTGAGTGGTTGACTGTGAATGGCCCAGTTACACTCAGTTACATTCACCTGATACTAAATATAACAAGACTGTGTAGGGCAGTGTGCATGTGCATTTGTCTGTGTTTATTTGAACGTGATCAAATAAACACACACACACATCTAGGATAGCTATTGTAGCTCAAAAAAGTTGTAAACCTTTCACTCTTAAATGTGCATATCACAAGGGGCTGGTCATATCTGCAGCTACCCACAAGCACTTGCTGAGCTTGCCTTAGATGCCTTAATTCTGTATACCAGAAAACAATTAAACTGGACATGTATGTGCTAGTTTTGTAAAAATCCTGGCAGGTATAGACTGAATCTCTAACTCCATTTACACTTGGTTACTTCAGGCATCTTGAGCATCAGGACTGTATTTGGATAAGGCTAAGCATCCTGAATATGTGTGTGTACATGCACACATCAATATGAGATTTTAAACTGATAGCTCAAACCACTTGAGGAGGTGGATTGAGAAAGGTTGTAGCCATATATTAAACAAGTATAAATGCATCCATCTACTAAACTATACTCCTGCACCATAGCACACATCATCCATCATATACATCGCTCCATGGCTGAAGAAGCAATAATGGAAGACAGACAGCGCAGGCACACACAGGAAAATGTTTAATTTTTAATGTCCAATATAAACTTGCAAATATTTTGCTCTCTCGTGCCCAAATGAATCTGTGTGGTTATTATGGCTGCAATCAGCATCAGCACTGTTTTAATTATATTTAAGTTGTCTAATTTTAAACATTTCTCCAAAAGTTGGTTCCTTCCTCATAGTTGTAGAAATGTAAAGCGATTATGTATAACCATGACATTAAGTGTAAATACGTATTCAGATAAACGGCATTATGAAATGTCCATAAATGGCTATAAATGTAATATAAATGGAGTCTTTGATGTTCTATTCACAAAAAAAGAACACACAAAGCATACACACATATGAACAGAACAGGAAACACCTGCATAGCCAAAGAAAATGAAGACACACCCAGACTTTTCTTTTTTTTATTAACTTTTCCACTGTCCATTATCCATGTCAACCTGTGAGATCATATACAGTACCACCAACAGTTCCTTTTAAACTTTATTTCAGCATTTTTGCACAATGTTCACTAACTTATGCCTCACCAAAACCTAGTTAAACTTTCTTTTTATCTTTTTTATTATTCTATATATTCTGGGTATTGGCACATTTGAAACATTTGTTACACAGGTCCTGCTACACATTCATTTAATTGGCCAGGAAGACACAGACATTGTCTGTATTTAGTTGAATTGATGGGCACATTGGCATGGCAGCTTCTGTGGCTTGAATGAAAGACATTTCATAAGTACATGGGGTTTGACCCCAGGTTAGGTTTGATTCCCTTGATACCTTTCACACATGATCTACTGAGTAAAGTCTGTGTCAACTGTTTAATACCTGTTTAATACACCACTTCACCTCATCTTTGGCCAGTTCTGAGTTCACACCCAGTCGACAAAGACA